>JAIPRL010002205.1:0-16677 GCA_025469235.1 Pemphigus obesinymphae | reverse complement strand
AGGAAGGCATTTTTTTTTTTTTTTGGGGGGGGGGGTGTTTTTATAATTTGCAGACTATTTTGAAATACACTTTCAAAAAATGGATAAATAAGCAAAAATAAAGAGGTAATCAACTTTTTTTTAGTTACCGACTCTGCATTTGGAACAAATCTTCTCAAAACGTGGTAAATAAGCAAAATAAAGGTCATCAACCATCGCCGACGATTTTATAAATGAAAAAAGACTGAAATTTTACCGACCGTGTCAATTTTTCTACCAAATTTGCGAGATTAGCTGACTGACAATCCCTCCTTGAATTTATATATATATATAGTACGAATATTTTGTTCTATACCCGTATAGTTACTTAATAAGTTAGTCTACTTAGTTTATATACTAACACAATAATTAATTATGAGTCAATAATTTTGACTATATACTAAATTCCAAACACAAATAATATACTATTTATAGGTATATACTTTCATAATAATCAAAATTTAAAACATCGTCAAAAAAACTGAGCATTTCATAAAGAAATAAAAATATTAAATATTACTTATGTACAGTTTTTTGTCGAGTTGTTTAATCGCGTAATGGTTACAAAGAATAATAAAATCATAGTTTTAAAATTCATTTTACTGATTTACTATTATTGGGTTATCTTATCAGATTTTTTTTATTGCACTCATCACCCAAGCCACAAATGTAAATGTGATTTAAAAAGGGTTAAAATTCATAATTAGCTTCCCATCTTATTTGTATTCAACACTAATAAGTACATTAAGTTTTTATTATTTTAATTGTAAATTTAAATGCGTAGATTAATTAGGTAATAGGTTTATATATATATATATATATATATATATATATATATTTATATATATATTTTATTTTTGTTAAAAATGAATAAAAATCTTTTCATTTTATCAAAATATAATTTAACGAAAGAGTACAGATAAATTTGGTACGTTTTTATTTTATTTTAGCCAAGATTTCCATTTTTGCGGACATCTATAATATTATGACATTTGCTGGATAAAATTTTAGAAGTAATAATATATAATGGCCAGCCGACCGATCTCGCTTAAAATGATTTAACTCAAAACTGATACTATTTTCAGAGCATTTATTATTTGGTCTCGCAACATCTGTTGTTTTACGTAACAGCACCCAATACATTCAGCAGGTGTTCATTTTATACCCTTTCAAACCCTTCATAATGACTCAATAAAATCACTATACAGTATAAGGATTACGCTATATCCATAATAATGACACTGCAGTGGTATATATTATAAGATTATTGGGTGTATGGGATTTAAGCAGGTTAAATTAACATCACGTGAAGATACTCTTTAAACGAAATTTAAAATTTCAATTTTGTTTAAATACTTAGTTCATTTTTTTTAAAAATTTCAAGTATTGGTAAGTATTATAATTTTTGTAAAAAAAAAAAAATAATAATCTTGTGCTTACGATGTATAGAAGTATAAATTACAAATATGTGATAATCATTTTAAAGTATCGAGTTACTATGTGTTGAAATATTTTAATAAAAATAAAAACATTTAACGTTATTTTTTAGGTTCTGAGTGGAGCTAGTAGTTTTATAATGATATTTTTTTTATATTTTATTTTAAAAAGATTATGGAAAAAAAGCATTTTATTGAAATTATGAAATATTGTTTTTCTATAACGTTCATATATTTTTTTTATAATGGGAAAGAATATACGAAGGTGAATAAAATTAATTCCAATCTGACGAGTACTTTTCAATTCAAATCTAATCTTTAGGATTTTATATAGGAATAAATCTTGGAATTTTTGCATACTATTGTTGTTTTTTTTTAGTTACTATGTAGTCAGCATGTTGTAGAATGTTCGTGAATTTAAATTAAAAACACATAACAATATGAGAAAACATTAAAAGAAATAACTCGAAGACCGAAAGTTGATGTTCAATATATTTGGGTACAACGGTCACGAAAAATTTTTTAAAGCGGCTCATGATAAACAAAAACGTTTAAAAACTTTCAAAAATTATTTGATGATTCCAATTTGTAATGACAATATGTAATTTTTAAGACTATTCGGTATATGTATAATGAATAATAAATTTAAATAAAAATAAAATGTTGAAATAACTTGAAATTGTTTCGAGTAATTTCAATGTAGAAAAATGTGATGTGTGACTTTTTAATAAATATGCATGTCGACCAGGGGCGTCGTTTCAGTATTTTTTGGATGTGCGGGTTTTTAGGCAGGCCAATTTTAACATTTCAACGGGCTATTTTTCTTAAAAAGTTAAACGTAAATAAACAAAAAAAAAAAACGACTTTTTTCCCAACTATTATGATAATTTGCAATTTTTCACATTCTTTCTATGGCGGCGCATTAGAGTATTGGCAGAGGCCACTTTTAAATCAGTGGTGCACGTCCATCGCCCCCCCCCCCCCCAATGACACCCCTGATGTCGACACCGAAAACACGGGTTTTTTCATTTGTTTGTTTTCAATTATTCGAGTATGTATTTATTTTTTTTCTAAATTGGATATTGTATATTTTTTTTTTTAAATTATGTACATCGAGGTCGATGAATCGGCGGGCTTTTCGTGTAATACAACGTTCCGGCCGGAGAAATCTCGGATCGCTAATAAGTTTACTGGAAATTAAATTAACGGTATCATTTATAGGCGCGCGCGTAATTCAATCATTAAGTCATAATTTCGAGTACGCGCTTGTATTTTCCTCGTCATCAATTCGCCACCGAATACGGTGGCGGCTGTGTATATCTTTGGGTGGTGTTTACCTAATAAGTATTTGCAATTAATGATACTATTCACAAACGTGACCCTTACATTATAACGAACACGGCGAGACGGCACTATCGGCCGTTTCGAGACGTCAATTTGAAACATTGTTCGAAAACCCGATCGAAATTGAATTTACTCTACCGGATTTCGCGTCAACGCACGCACGGTGTCGGCGTGATTACATTTTTAACGCCGCCGAGTCCCGAACGTGAATTAACTGCACACGGGATATACGGACAAAATTGTCTACATATAATATTATTATTATACGTTTCGAAATTTATTAATATTTTAATGCTATCATATATATTTATCAGTGGCGTTTCCTGATTTTGGACATTGGACGTTAACGACGTACAATGGAAATGCACCCCCCACCCTTTTACATTAAGAAAATTATGCACGGACAAAATATATTATAATACGCGACGTTTTTGCACGTTCTGAACTCAATAATAGGTACCCTATAATTCGGGTAAAATAAAATACAATATAATATTTTAATATATATATATACAGTATAATATACTTTCGAGTTGTGCGACAAACTATAGTTAGTGGCCACTGTACTCATATGTTCAATGTACTACCATGGGGTGGACACTAAGCCGATATCCCGAAATCAGTTTTCGGATACGATGTGGTCATTGTTTATACCATAATATACACTATCAGTGTTGTTGTACGCTACTTATCATTGATAACTCGAAATATCACGGGGTATGAACCTATTATTCTGTGGTATAAACACATTATAAACAATGATGAAATCATATCCGAAAATATGGCGACCGATTTTGCCCCCGTCCTGTGCTGCCTGTGTAAATTCTTATCAGTGACCATTCTGACTATTTTATTCTGTGGTACTACCTTATACCTGCATAAAGTCATGGACGGGGGTCATATAGCTACGATATACACAATTGAGTACAATACGATGGCACTCGGCATAGTCGTATCCGGCGACCGGTTGTTTCAAAAGTTAACGCCTTGGTCAGGACGTATTGGCACTGTACCGAAGTTACCCCATAGAAATACGATCATATACGATTATAGGTATAAAGGTATCATGAAGCCGTTGACGAAATATTTAACTTGCTACAAAACACGTAAACACATTGCGGTCGAGTTTCGAGACCAGATGTATTTATTTTGTCGGTTCAATATATTTATTTGCGTTCCATACTATACCTAATAATAATAAATGGAAGACGATCGTTATATATTTGGTATTATTTATATATTATGTAAACAATCGTACATTTATTTTTTATTTTTAAAATGCATATTTATTATAATCAAAATAATCGTTGTATACTTAGATTTTGTAAGGCGTTAACACACAACTTGCACACCCAGAGAAAACGCCACTGATTCTGTTTTACCCTATTTATCCGACCGCGTAGTAATTTTTTTTTACATTATATTTTTCGTTTTTTGAACGCAGCAAACGTATATATATATATATATTATGTCGTAGGTACTACCCCGAGCATTATAATATTATACTGTATCGTACAGTCAGAAATGTTCGGACCAGATAAGTACTTTTTAAATAAAGATAAAGACGATTAAAGTAAAATGTATCTAGATAAAAATTGACGATGATGTATCTAAAATTTATTTAGATAAATACGGATAATTTTTTTTTTTTTAATAATTGATTATTATCAATATAAAACACACTGCACACGGTTTACATTTGATTTATTTATTTATACACTTTTGAATATAAAGTATAAATATAGGTATTCACTTACAAATATTAAAATGGAATGTTTTATATTAATAAATATTCTTACTACATCTGTACGTATATCTACAACATAATAATTAATAATAAAAATAATAATAGGTAATATATATATATATATGTTGTTAAAAATGTGCACTTAGTGTTGGGTGTCAGTAGAGATGGAAGAATTACGCTTATCGGATAGGATAATCTTGGCAGATGTATTAAATTTGAAAACAATGAGAAATCATTGCATTAGAAAAATAAAAATGATCCTGAGCAGAGCTTTCGTGTCCTATACAATATAGCTAATTATATTAGATAATAATGTTATTCAGTTCTATGTGATTTAAAAAGATTTAATTATCTAAAAAAATATTTAGATAAATTTATCTCGATAATACAATATTATGTTCTTAGACAGATAGTAGGTACTACAGATAATTCATACATTATTTATCTAGATAAGATTAAAGATAAAGGCATTTTTATCTAAATATAATTTATCTATTACAATGAAAATCAAGCATTTAGTTAAATGCTTATATAAGAGTTACGTAAATCGTAAAAAACGCCTATTAGACTAATGGATAATTTTCAAGTTACAAAATGGCTCGAGTATTTTAATATTATATCAATTGAGAAATCATTTACATAGTTTATTTTTAGAAAGTCAGCGTGAGAAAATCAAAACATACAACTTGCTTTTACGAATATAATATTTTGTCTTTTTTTTTTTTAAATTAAATTTTCAGGTGTCGGATATGCAATATGTCTGATCGATATGTACATGGGCATGTATTACAACACTGTTATCAGTTGGGCGGTGTATTATCTGTTTTCATCGATGCGATCCGAATTACCATGGACTAGCTGCGACAACCCATGGAATACTTTGACGTGTAATCCGGTGACCAATTTGACTGCATTGACGAACATATCTACGAGTCCGGCAAAAGAATTTTTCGAGTAACGCTTAATACATTTTTATTATTATTAGAGATGGGCTGAACCTTGTGGGTTTTTGGGGTAGTTAAGATTTTGTACAAATATATTTGTCCAATAATATTTTCGTCCACAATATATATTTTGGACATTAAAACAATGTTCAAATATTACTTTTTGTCCATGTGTGAACAAATTATTTTACAAATATGTGTTTTACTTAAAAATATTTTTATATATCTATTTATGGTATCTAAAAAATATTTCATAGTATAATGCAAAGTTTTCAAAAACAATTAAATTCATTAAAATTATTTTCAATGTATAATAATATATAATAATTGGATAACTTAAAACTAATTCGTTCTAACAAATAAAAAAAAAAAACATTATTTTTATTTAGGGAATTCTTGTTTTGCGAGCTGAAATTTTGAAAATATATAAAAAGATAACCATCTTACCGTTTTAATATGAGAAAAGTAATAATGACTATAGAAATATGTATTTATTTCTTAGATTCGGGATCCATTGATAAAACAGTCCAGTCTCTATTATTTCATTTTTCATACACATTTTTAAATGTTACGTATTTCAAATATATAAATATATAAATATATAAAAGTAATTCAAAGTTTGGTTCAAAATTTCATTATTATTTACCCATCTCTAATTGTTATAGGGACAAGTGGAATTCATATCTTTATATTGGAATGTGTAATTGTTCGTAGGAGAAGCGTTTTGGAACAACACAGGGCCGATGGATTAGACAGAATCGGACCGGTGAAGTGGTCGCTGGCTTTGTGCTTGCTGGCCGTGTTCTTGTTGGTGTATTTTTCATTGTGGAAAGGTGTAAGAAGTACGGGCATGGTAAGTTGTTGTTTGAAGCTTTTTTATTTAAGACAAAAATACGAATTTCTCCACACGCTCTCGTTTTTTTAGCTTTATATATAATATATATATATTATATATGGTTTATTCGTCTTGGATTTTGTATTAACACAAAAAAAAAAAATCAGAAGGGAATCACTAAGTATAATAATATGTTTGCGAGTACTGCCGCCTCTGAGCTGCAGTCAATCAGTCTAAGTAGTCGACCGACTCTTATAGTTATTATGCAGTGAGCTCGGTTCATTACCGGTAAGTGTTTATAGGGGCGGTATACCTATACCGTGGTTACAGTAGCCGACAGAGAATCTGTTATCGTATACTCATTGTTTTTAAAATAATCTACCACCCTCCAACTCCTTACCTCGCTGGTCAGCGGTGGTATATACAAGTGTGCGTGCGTGTGATTGAACGCTATTTCCCATACATCCTTTATTACTCGTGTTTTTATCTCTTTGACGTCTAATGAATTATAGATTGAACCGTTGTGAGGTGTGATTTTTTTTCTTTCCACTTTTCTCAACCGGAGTTCCGTGACCGTCCTGGTGGGGACTTTTGATTAAACATTATGTTGCCGTAACACCCAATAAACAAAAACAGCCGGTCAACGAATCAGCTAAGCACAAACTACATGGTATACAGGGTTTGGCTAGGTACTATAAAAAAATGTATCTTGATACATGATTCATGATACGTTCATTTTGGACATCTTGTTACAAGATACACGATACATTTCGTTTGTAGAAAAGATATAAGTATCAATGAATACACAAAAGATACAAGATAAGTAAAAATATAATTATTATTTTTATAATAAAAATTGTTGTTACTTTTTACAATTTTATAAAAATATGTTTAATGTATATATTATGCTAAATATTCCTCGAAATAATTATTAATAATAATATACAAATAAAAAATATTATATTATAGAATCATATAAATAAAAATATACACATATGTGTATAACGTATATAGCTGCATAGGTATCGAAATATTTTATAGGAGATCAATAAATAAGTGGATAAAATAATAATAATAGGTAATATTATATAATATTTTAGTTACAAGTGCTCAAGTGTATTTTTTATTTCATTATAAAATTATATTGTATATTTGTGATGTTACGGTGAAATTAAATTCGATCGTGAAAATATAGAATAGTTAAATCACGAGTTGGCTTCAATATTAAGAGAATGTTACACCCGCATTTGTTATCTCTGTCTATTTAACAGATAATATAGCAAAATCACACTACCCAGAATTGAAATTTTGGCGTTTAGGTTGAATTTAGAGTATAAACACCTATGACAAAATTTAAAGCGAGAAATATTTTCGAGTGAACCTCATGGGCATTTTGTAAAATATCGTCAGACGAAAAAGTTAAAGCTATTTAAAAATATCAAAAACTAAAAATGCCGTAACTTTTTTTTCTGACAATATTTTATAAAAAGCCCATGAGGTTCATTCGAAATTATTCTTCTCGTTAAATTTAATAATAGGTATTTCAGCTCTAAATCTAACCAAAATGCCATAATTTCAATTTTGGGTCGTATAATTTTGCTATATTGCCAATTAGATATACGTAGACAAAAAATGCGGATATTGAATCCTTTTAACAATCAACAACAAATATCAAAATAATTGTTTTATTTAAAATTTTTATAATATGAAATAGGAATAGAAAAATTAAAAAAATGTAATTACCGACTACATAATACGATTTTGTATCTTATCTTATTATGTATCTTTTATCTTTTCGCATAAAAAGATACACACTAGAAAAAAATGCATCTAGATACAAGGTACACTGATAGTATATTATATTTGTTGGCTTGTAATTTGTATATTACATAACAGCTCGTAAAGTACAGTATTGTAAAAAAAATATTTTTATTACAGTATACGAATAATAATGAAAGTATTTATTTAAAGTTATTTTTCAAGTATACTTTATTATACCTGTCTTCGTCCGTGAACAGTTTTGTCCAGTTTGAGAGGAGGTTATGGTTTAAAATGTAGTAATATCAAATGTCAATAAATAAATTATTTTAAATTTTGTCCATTAGTTTGGCCTGGGCGTTGAATAAAAATTGAAACCTACTACACTTTCCCCCCTTAAAGATCCAAAAAAGGTAGCAGCCTATATTTTTCTTTGAGAAATTATCTACAAAATAAGAAAAAAACTTCATATAAATCGAGTTAGTAGTTTCAAAGATTACCCCGGATAAACATATAGAACTTTCTATATGTACGCATATAGAACGATTTATTAAAAATATAAAATAATTTAGGGAATTAATGTTTCATTCATTTCAATGTTTTAATATTTCATATATTGTTACATTGTAGGCATATACATTCTTAGTAGGTACTTACATAAACATTGATCACTTGGACTTGAACGTTATTATTATTAATTATTATATATGTTTAGATAAATATTAATTATATAGGTCTCAAATTTTAATGCCCTTAAAACCTAAAACAAATTCCCTTTGAAATATAATATAATTATATATAATTCCAAACATTTTTTTGTTTTTATTTGTTTGTATAGAAATTCAAACGGTTCAACAGATCGATATTAAATTTGTTTTTTGTTCTCCAGAACAAGTTTAAATTATATTTTGAAAAAAATATGTTGCTGTGAAAAGAAGGAATCAGTAAAAAAAACTTTTTCACACAGCAAAATGAGTACATTTTTGTGTGATATTTCGGTAAAATAACACATGTGTTGAGTCCTTTTAAAGATATAGTGGAATAAAGATTAAAGATTAAAGATATTTTAAAGATATATTGAAAGGCGGGAGTAGAAATAATATAATAAAATGACATTTATATTTTCAGGTTTTGTAGGTAATTTTTAAATACATCTGAATTATAGTAACAATAACAATACTATTTATTATAACGTTTACTAAAATATGGAAAATGAATATAGAAATTAAAATAGGTACTGGGTGGAGCTAACTTATAAACTTATAAATTTTATATTTTATAAATTTTCCTTATAAAACTGAATTTTTTCGTTATGTTATAATAAGAAACCTATATTACTTTTTTTACATTTCTAAAATATAGTAATAAAAGACTTGATAAATGTTTAAATAATGATTTAAAATTATGAAAAATGTAAATAAAGATCAATATAAATTTGAGATACATTTATAGTTTAGAATGTATTGTCTCAATAAATCAAAAAAGATTCAAATGCATTGAAATCCGAGATCTATAATAGTAAAAATATTGACAATAAAAAATAAATAAATTATTTTATACAGCAATAATGCTTTTAAACATATTATGTACACATAATTAGATAAAAGTACAAATAATATTTTCTGAAGCATTTAAAAAGTATTTTAAATACATAACAAGTCATTAAATGTCTTTACTCAAATCTTTTACTGTTTTGTGTATATATATTTTTGATTTTCAGGCTGTTTGGATCACGTCTCTTGCCCCGTACGTCGTATTGTTCATGTTGCTGTTCCAGGGAATATCATTACCGGGCGCTGGTGAAGGCATACGATATTATTTAACGCCACAGTGGCACAAGCTCGTTAATACCAAGGTGTGTTGACTTTATAAATAAACTCAAAAATAGTGAACTTGACTTTTGTAGCAGTTTTGGATAGAGCCCGTTTCCCAAAAAATGAACATTATTAAATAGTAAACACCCAATTGTGCCCAGAAATTAAACATGGTACTTGCAGATCATATAGTGCTGATAAGAGAGAGTTTTGAGGAAGTGAAGGGTAGATTTAAAGAGTGCAAGGAAGCTCTTGAAAGTAAAGGACTAAGGATTAGTAGGAGTAAAACAGATTATATAGAGTATGATTTTGGTGGAACACAGAGGGAATAGGAAATGACTAGAATACAATTTTAGTGGGGATTTAATGGAAGAGATTGAAGTAATTAGGGTCTATTTTACAGAAAGATAGGGACTTTGAAAAGAATATGAACAATAGGAGAAGCTGAAAACAAACTGAGAAGTGTCAGGTATTTTGTGTGACAAAAGAATCCCTATTAGGTTAAAAGGTAAAATTTAAAAGACAGTGGTGAGACCTGCAATGATGTATGGAACAGAATGTTGAGCTGTAGATAAGATGGATGAGTGGGGTGACTAGAGAGGACAAAATAAGGAATGAGTATGTACGAGATAGTAATGGAGTAACTTCGATAGATGATAAAATAAAGGAAAATAGATTGACACATGTATTCAGGAGGGAAGAGACTGAAGCAGTAACATTAGTAAAATAAATGTATGTTGATGGAAAGAGAGGGAGAGGAATAGCTAAAAATATGTGGGGGATATCATGGCGAGTGATGTGAGGAAGGTGGGGTAAATGAAAAAGATGTGGAAGATATAGTTATGTGGATGTATAGAACTAGGTTAGCTGACCCCAAATAGCTGAGAGAGAAGGTGAAAGAGAAGAAGATTTATATCCAGCTAAAATAGCATATTTTAGTGTAAATTTGATATAAAATTTGATTAAAAACTAATATGGTTGAAATATATTCTATTTTAGGTGTGGATAGACGCGGCGTCTCAAGTATTTTTCTCGTTGGGTCCAGGGTTTGGAACGCTTCTTGCCCTGTCCAGTTATAATAAGTTCAATAATAACTGTTACTGGGATGCCATCGTTACTAGTTCGATAAACTTTTTCACCAGTTTCCTTGCTGGCTTCGTCATATTCACAATGCTCGGATATATGGCGCATGTTCAAAATAAGAGTATATCCGAAGTGGGATCCGAAGGTAAGTCTCAAGATATTAGGTCTTTGACCATGTTGTTTACTTAATTTCTTTTGACTTACAGGACCGGGTTTGGTGTTCATTGTCTACCCAGAAGCGATTGCCATGATGACTGGTTCAGTCATGTGGGCTATAATATTCTTCTTACTACTTATCACATTAGGTAGTTATCAAATATATACAATATTAAAATATTGTTTATTGATGTGTTAAAGTTTTTCGTTTGGTATACATACATATTGTAAAATTATTTGTAATATTAGAAAATTATTAACTTAAAATTTATGTTCCTCAGGTTTTATATGAAAACATAGACTGTAACTATATAGATTTTTTTATGATACGTTTTTATTAGACTAATTACCTACTAGATCCAATGAAACCAATATTATTTTATCTTGTCGATGGATCCATTACGAACATTAAGTTATATATTCACAATAGTGCAAAAATGCTCATGGGATAATTTAAATGACTTCTACTATAGTAGTGATTGACTTAGAGTGACTTTAAAAGGACGCTACACTCACAAATTTTGGTAGCGAATTCAAAAAATGAATTTATAATTCAAAACCTACTAAGTTTATAATAAATATTAAGAAATAAATTATATACCGTTTAAAAGATGAAAACTTTTTCGATGTTTGTTGGAATTAGATTTATAAAATAAAATTTTAATTGTATATTTTTTATAATTCAATATTTACCAAATACACCCGTTTTCTATGCTATAATTATACTTTTTTAAGACGATTTAATTGCCTATACAAACCTCTTAAAAATCTGGTATATCCTTTTAAGTAAGTGAGGGACGAGGGTTGAAGAATGAATTTATTCTTAGAAAAATATTAAATCTCACTCGAGAAAATATAATGGAGTGTTACTTTTTAATACTTTTCATATAACAACTGTTATTTTTAATTCTCAAATATTAATCAATTTTATATATAAAATTTTTTTTAGCTGATATAATAAGGTATAGATATTTGAATAATAAATATAGACAAAAACAATAGAAATCGAAAACAAAAACATAAACTAACTAATCAAATAAAAATTATTTATTTATTAACTGAATTCTTTATTACCGTATATTTGGTTATAGGTTTGGATAGTACATTTGGTGGTTTAGAGGCAATAATAACTGGTCTTTGCGATGAGTACCCGAATGTTTTAAAAAGACACAGAGAATTGTTTGTTGCTGGTTTGGTAGCCGTGATTTATATATTATCATTGCCGACTACTACATACGTAAGTTATTAATTTAATTAATATTGAGTTAAAATTTTTCTACATTATAATATGTAATATATACCTATTTGTAATATGTACTAAGAAATTTATGTTTAGAGAGACTGGTAGGTTAGATAAACGATCTTAACCGCCGTGGCCCTCTGGAAATTAAATATTTGTGTAGTATTTAAGTTAGATAAAATTACTATATTTAGATTACATTGACTTTAGGCTTCTAGTCCACTTTTGAATATGTATGTGGGTTAATATCATACTAAAATATTTAAAAATCTAGAAATGCGTAGGTATATTATTTTTTTATTACTTAAAAAATCTTATAAAATGTAGTAAGAGCATATTTTCAAAAAATACGTTTATATTGTTGTAAATAACCTTTCTTACTTTATCATGTTTGGTACGCATATACAACTCGAAGGGATATTAAAATTTACTATACGCAGTTATTGAAATTCCTATAAATTATATAATACCCGAAAAAGAACAAATGTAAGGTCGAAATTCTTTTGTGCTTTCAAACTCAATATGATCAGCGTTTCTTTAAGTTGTTGATTTTTTATAAAACCTCACTTTGAAAACACGTAATCTGCTTATTAGACGTCAATAAAAAATAATAACACCAAATCATATGTATATCTAACCAATTTGATCTTTTGAATATCTATTTATTAAAAAAAAACAGGAAATTATAACAATGAGTAACAAATAACACGACCATATTGTATGCGTTTGTGTAATAAATTTACACAATAATGTAATTTGAGAGTTATTGAAAAATTTATTTTGAGGATATTTCAGTTGAAACATAATTTTACATATTAATATATAAGAGTTTAAAATAGTCGTTACACTATATTTCGTCTTAATAATCATTGTTTTAAGCATTAAGCTACTAATAAATTATTAACTTTTATGAGATAATAATAAATAGGTGTGTGTGAGAACTATATAAGTAAACTCCTTTTTTTTATATATTTCATTTAGAACTCTATTGTAATGAATAGAATTTACTTAATTTTTACAGCCAATTTCAAGATAAAATCAATGTTTCTGATCCATATTTGATTTGACAATAATTTTGTTAAATATGTATGGGTATTGCAGTAGTTTAATATTGATAGGTATATTATATAAATATAACTTATGTAATATAATATAACAATTAGATTAATTATAACTTGTATTATTGTTTTTCTTGTATAAACTTTCTAGGAAAATTAACCACCAAATCGGAATCGAACAGATGACGGTAACGCCTATCAGTTAACCAGCTAGTTTACTTTTAATTAACTTTGTTAGCTGAAAATAAATCTTTCGTGGTTTATTCAATTAGCAAAGAAAAAAAAAACTTGAACCAATTGCCAATTTAAATATTTGATAATTATCTTATATTCTAACGAATACTGTATACTTATCTAGTTATAATATTTTTAAACTGATAATTATAACTTTTATAAATATTGAAAGTATTGTGACTATGGATATATTATTCATAATATCTCCTTATACTCATTAAACAATAAATTAAATGGGCTTCACAATGATGGGTTTTTTTTATATCATTATACATTTTCTAAAAGAAGATGTACTCTAGTCATTATAGTTTTATTTATGTTTAGTAGAAAAATGTAAGAATAAACTATCAAAAAATTACATAATAACAGTAAAAATATCATTTTTCAAAATCAACTATTGTTATTTTTTTATATTTTCATCAATAATGATACTAGAGAGTTGAAATTTCCATAAAAAAAATATATTTTTTTTTAATGTTTTTTCAATTTTAGGATATTTATAATAATTTTAAATTTTAAAGTAAATTTTAGATTTTGAGACATGGAAATATTTAATAGAAGGTGTTTAGTGTTCTTCGAAGTATGTTCGTTCAATAAATCTCGATAATTGTTGGTTAAAAATTTTTATGGCCATTTTAAGTTTTTCTACATGTTTACGATATTTATAAAAATGTAAAAATAATAATACTGTACTACGATCTATACATAAATATCTTTTGATCGTTTGGTCGGGATACGTGTAATTATTTATACGAGAGCAGCAGGTGGCAATGGCAATGGGGAATGTCGAATAAAATCAATAATCGTTATAATATTACATTATTAAAATGAAATTGGAATTTCAGTACATTATCGAATAAAATGCAGTTTAGACTATAAAACAAATAATAATAATAATAATAAAAAAAATAATTTGTAGTACGACTTTAATCGTATACCGTATTAAAAATGCGAATTTACGTGTGATTTTAGATTCCATCGTCGATTAACACGTTACTATTGTTTTGTGTTTCGAGGTGTAAAATTCAAATTCCCCCATCGAATACGGCACTTTGAGAAAATCGGTTTTTTACGGTGTCCCGGCCAAAAAGGTTTTATAGCCGGCAAAAACCGAACCTCGCCACAAACACTCGAGAACAATCGACACGGACCCGAGTTTCTAGTGTATATCCGTTTTACGGTGGGATTCCCCAATAATGGGCGATTATTCGTTTTTCTCTTTTGTCCCGAAAAGAGGATTTACATTCTATCATAGATACCTATTATATACGTGGGTACGTCGACATCATGGACTGCACACTTCACGAATCCAGTGAAACCGTTCGGATTTTCGACCACGTTGTATTTACTTTTATACGCCCCCCCCTTCTGGGCGGAGATAATAGAGATAACGGAGATAATATAGAGAGTTTTTGCGCAACATCCGTTAAAAATTCGTCGATTAACATTGTTTACCAAAATATGTTTGTGCGCGTGCGCTCCGAATATCGGCACGGTTACATAATTATCGTAATCTGTTATTTCGAGTAGTTTAACAGGCACGGTAAATTGATTTATCGTGCTAAATGATCGGTTATATGACATAGATCGTCATCTATCACTAGATTATTTTTCCGTGTTATCCACACGTCATATTTTGACAAATTTAATCGATAACAATATTATACATATTAATTATTTTATTTAAATTGGGTTTTTTTTTTTTGTGTTTAAATTGTATATTTTTCTTTTTATACACCATTATGGATACAACGTCTAATAAAAAGGAACGTTTGATATTGCCCACAGAATATGATTCGAGTCTTTTACGACAAGTCTTATGTTATAATGTTTACAATGACAGCGAGCAGTGGTCAATCAACGGCAGTGGTTAAAGTGGAATATATTTGCAGGGGGGACTATAGCTAATGCAAAAAAAAAAAAAGGCGTCCCCTGAACCAGTACCGTAATATTTTTTAAAATATTTGTATAAATTAAACTTTTAATCCATGCTATTATTGACCTAATTTGTAAAAATTTATCACAGACGTATATATATGTAAATACCTATTATTATGTATAATGTACATACTTTGAGGTTATAACTTTAAAATACGCATATTAATTACCTATATTCCAGCCAAGGAGAGAATGTCTGGAGAACAAAGAAAAATCGAAATAGTTTTTTCTATAATATAGATCTTGCATACAATTTATAACTAAATACCATTTTTAAGCTTTTAGATTCTGAGCGTAGCGAGGGAGCTATTAGTTTTACAATGATGTTTATTTTTATTTTTATTTTTTATTTTTCTGTAAACACTTTTTCTACCAGAAGGAGTACTCCGATCTTTACAAGCTTACCCGGTGTCCGGTAGCAAATTACATCTAGTTGGTACTTTAGAGAGGTCATTTTTCAATTTTCTCAATAGTTTTTTAATGCGTAAGGAAAAACTACGAAAAAATGAGGTAAAAACGGCAAATATACGATTTCGTCAAATCGGGAATTTTCATTTCTTCATAATTTCGAAAATAATCAATTGAAAATCTTGAAATTTACATCGAATAATTAATTTAGTAATTTATTTAAGTTGATTAAGTTTTTTTAAATTTTTTTGCAATTTTGGGCTATTTATAGACATTTTAGTTTTCGAGGTTTCTAAGTCTTAAAAGGGGTAATTTTCGGTTTTAAGTTCTGAAAATTTTATACAGTGTTAAATATACGTTACTCTAACTAAATTCAAAAAATCTTGAAAATCCGCAGTCACAATTTTTTTTTATAGTCATTTTAATTTTTTCGACAAAATTATCAATTTTGAGGTATTTAAGTCCAAATAGTTGGTAAAATGAGATTTCAAGACCTGGAAAAATTTAGTATAACATTTGTCGTGCATTAATTTAACTAAATTTACAAAATATTTTGTTCGTTTTCAATATTATATGTCATAAACTGAACATTCAATAAAATATACTGTATAATATTATGTAGTAATAACTGTACCTACATGAAACTGAGCTATTATAAATATAT
>JAIPRL010002204.1:0-64249 GCA_025469235.1 Pemphigus obesinymphae | reverse complement strand
ACACACACACACACACACACACACACACACACACACACACACACACACACACACACACACACACACACACACACACACACACACACACACAAATACACACACACACACGTGTGTGTGTGTATGTGTATATTTTCCAATTTTAAATATGCTATAAATTGATATTGCAGACTGATAGGTATTATACATTTATATCATATATACATATATATATATATTTCCAATTTATACCACATGGCCACTACAATATTACACCAATCATACTCATGTTGTGTTGACTGATAGTTTTTTTCAAAAGGGTTTAAAATGAAATAAAGTTTATTAAACTTTGTTTGAACTTTTCTACAGTTATAACTCATAGTCTATTCTATAGAAAAAATTCATATTTTCTTTTGAAATGAAAATATATTGATTTATTATTTTAAACGTTCAATTTATATAGAGAAAATCAACGAAAACAGATTTTTGATAAACGATGTAAATATCACTTTGCCTACAAAGCTATAATCCTTGCATTAATATTTAATATTTTAGTAAATTATCTTTTATTCAATAATTTATGAAAATTATAACTATTCTAAAGACTAAAACGCATATTTATATTTTCTCGAAATAATTGCGTTAATTATATATTATACTTAATTTTACTAATTGTTATTTATTATAAATACGTGACATGATTGCATTATATAATGTTCATATATTTCTACGAAGTTATCAGAGATCAGACCTAACGATTATATTTATCAGACGTTTTATTGTTTCAGAATTTTTGAGTATAAGAAAAAGTATGGTCCTATAGCTATAATTTTAATATTTTCTTACAAGAATTTTGATTCGATTTAGATAGGTTTTTGATTATAGAAAATAATGTAGAAAATATAATTATAATTTAGTTTATAATTAATGAATTAACAAATAACAACCAATTATTATATCAAAGGGTAAGTTAAGTTTAGGGACAGATACCTATTGACTATAATATACAGTATATACTCGTATTATTATTTTAAAAGTATGGGTATACTAACGATGGCAACTTCATTTGTTATTTGCCCTACATTTATAAAATGTTTCTGTTATATAAGGCAATTTTTATTTATACTTTTTATATTATATTTAAACATTTGTTTGAAAAAATTAAAAAAGTAACTCTTCAAAATATCAACTGAAACCATTTTAGAACTCCAAAATTTTTACTCGACTCCACCCGAAAAAAATGTAGATGTATATATATACATTTATGATAATCATTATGTATTTTCAGTTTTTGGAACAAAGTTATAATAGGGTATACGACTAATCTTGTACTAAATTTCTTAAAATTTTTTTTTTCAATGTTATTAAAATCTCTCAATCTTCAATATCCTACTGAATGGTCTTTTAGCTTATATATAAAGGTTAATAGTTACACATTTACATTGCTTATATTAATATTTTACTAAAATCAAATAGAATTATTTTTCAATGTCACAATTTTTGGTCTCAAATAAAATTAATAATGATTATAAAATTATAGTACATAGATACTATATCGTGTAATAACATTTATAGATCCCTATTTCAAATTCTAAATTATAGTGATGTATAAATTTACCTATATAAAACCACATATATTGACTAATTCACTTATAGATACATATAACATAAAAATCAAAAATCGTAATAATTATTAATTCGTTTTAAATAATGAATCATATATTGTATACAACATATAACATATATAACTAATATAGAATATAATGTAGATGCCTGCCTACAAAAAAAGTACATGTGTAATTTAAAATATTTACAACTTAGTGGCAGAGATGTGAGTTTTTATGTGAAAGAAGATTAAATAGGTACTTTTTAAAAATATTTCACGAAAACACTAAACTTTTAAATCAACAATAATTGAAATATTCTATTTCGTATATATTTATAACTTATTTAATATTTATTATTTACCTGTACTTATTTCTATTTAATACATAGATAACAATTCTACTTTAATATTCTTTAAAAATTCAACTATTTGGGGTCAGCCACACTAGTCCTCAACTTCCACAGAATTATATTTGTCGTATTTTCCTCACTTATACCCGCCAATCTCATATCATTCTCTGTTACATCCCTCTCTTCCTTTTTGCCTCTTTCCTTCAACTTAAATCCCCTTTACTAATTTTACTGTCTCTGCCTCTTCCCCCCTTAAAACTGGATCAAGCCATCTCATTCTATTCTCCCTCATATAAAGATACTTTTATAATACTTCTTAATTACTTATTTCTTATTATTTTATATTTAAACCTCTCAAACACCTACATAATCACTTGCCTTTCCCTATTTGCTCCGTGCTACCTTTTTCTAAAATCGTATTCTATTATGATATATTCGGTTTTACCCCTAGGTAGTAGATACTAATCCTTAATCCTTTACCTTCAAGAATTTCCCTCCATTTTTAAAATCTAATGATCACTTCCTCAGGACTCTCTCCTACTAACACTGTATTATCTACAAGTAGCATGTACTATGGTAACTCATCCTGTATATCATTTGTTATTTTATCCATTACCGAGGAAAATAAATAAGAACTGAAAACTGAACCCTGATGCAATTCTACTCTGGCACTAAAATCCTCAATTAAAAATAATCAATAAAATTATCGAGAAAAAACACTCAAAGGCTATCTCTTTTACTTTACATTTTATTCGTAATACTATATTTTTGCAATAAAGTCGTACTTACTGCATATTTTTTGGGAATATCTTCTAATTGATCAACATAAAAATATTATTTATATCACTACTTTATTATTCTACTAGAAATCATGTATAATATCCAGAAAAAAATCATTACTCTATTCCTTATATTTTCTGTGTAATATGTTTTCAAATGTAACCTTTCATTGTGCATGCAACTTCAATGAGCCCTGATTAGACAATTAGGCTTGATGAGATGTAAAAATCAAGTAATAAAACTTGAATTTATTTTTGTGATAACAAGTACTTTAATTAAAAACAAATTTCCTATATCGTCTTTTGTAATCACTCCATAATCGTCCATCTTAAAATTATCAACTTTGCTATAGTCAGGCCGAAATCAGAACGCACCTTGTCGACTTTGTAACGACCGGTTTCCACCCCGCTAAACGCTACATTGACATACAGAGTATGATCTAATTATATTTTATTTATGTATACGGTATACCGCGTTATTGGGGGTAACGTCGTATAATACTGTCCTGTGCGTGGCGAGTGAGTTTTCATTCGTCGACGAAATACGTTCTTACTTCGGCCGAGTATACACTCATCCTCTGTATTATCTTCCTATATATGTAATGCTGTCCAACAATTTTATCCATACATAATTGTAAGCTTCACCGCTATCATATAAAATGTAACTTTTAACCTAATTGGGATTATCCTATAATTACCTGATACTTCTTTTTACTTTATCCATCCAAATTATATTAAATTTCTTATTTTGCTCAAAACCGCCATTTTTCTGTAGAACCGTTTCTAAATACTTGAACCTCTGAACCTCACCCACTATATTCCAACTCAACTTTATTTATTGTCTTTACCTATTCACTCCAAGCTTATACTCTATATATCCTGTTTTACCTCTACTAATTCTTTTATACCTTCAAGATGTCTTCAAATTTTATTTGTTATTAATTGTTATCATTCACTTCCTTAGAACTATTTCCCACCAGCACTATATTATCTGTAAACAGCGTACGCTATAACACTATGATACATCACCCTGTGTATCCTTTATTATTTTATCCGTTATCAAGGTTAATAAGTAAGGATTCAAAGTCGAACCTTGGCGCACTCCTATTAAAATCCTATATAAAAATCCTCAATTTCCCTCACTCTTGTACTCGCTTCTTCATACGTGTAAAGTAAACGTATCTGAAAATAAACATACAAATTCCGTCAACTGTATAGTTCTACAATAAAAATAAATTATATATTTATATGTATATTGTATATTATGAATTAACAATATAATGATGAACATTAAAGTCTAGCAAAAATTTTAAATTCTATATAATACAATAATAAGTATGACTGTACGAGTGAGAGAAGAATGGTAAAATAGCAATAAACAAATTAAACTGGTAGTTTGTATAACTATTATACCTAGTATTATGTTATATTATCGTGCTTGAAGTATACTCGTGATGTGTATTATTGGCACTTTTATTTTCAACGGTACATTTGAAACTTTTCAAATTTCGCTTACATCTTTGCGGTGAGTTAGTGGTATGGATCTACACTTTTCAAATAGTTTATGCATCATAATATTCATATTTTACCGCAGTAGATCCGTGATAGTCATTGCACTCGTATATGTATTCTAGTATTTTATGCGAATTACCCTGGTCTGGTATATTTTCGTCTAAATAGGTACTCATAAATGTATGATATGTATCGAATATAGTATTATGTGTGCAGACATGCATTTATAGATAAGTATACGTGGGCGTGTGCAGCAGAGTGAATGCATGCCAGCGATACTGCACTGGACCGAAGTAGGTCTCGTGGATGGCGCCTCGGCGTGTGTATGGCACCTGCACAGTCGCGTTTTTATATATTTATAGTGTTCTTTTTTACTCGACTACGACAACGTGGGATCCGGGTCCGGACTGGCTGTGGTGCTCAAAATTATCATTATTATTGTTAAGCCTATATTATACCTACCTAAACGACGCTCCGACGATTCCTACTATTCGCTCACTTTTTCGTCGGGGTGGACGTGGAAACGTTTGTATAATAGCGTTAGGTATGTGTATTTTATACATACAAGTGTGTGTATACGATGTGTTGTATGCGTGTTTATTTATTTTCTCATTTGTTGTGCGAGGAAATACGTGGCGTTTGGCCTAGTTTTATCCGTTAGTTATCGGCTCGATATACGATCGCGCTTTAGTAAAACAAGGTAAACGTATACACACACACACACACACACACACACACAGCGCGTTTACTAAACACATAATTATAATCACATATCGACTATCCATACATTCAAAAGTGCAATAGTAAAAAAAAAAAAGAAAAAAAAAATGCAAACGAGTTAAAACTCGTAAAAACAAATATTCATCAATATATTATACATACATGTATTTCTTGTTTCGTTTTAGGAAAACTTTTATTGTAATTTTACATATGTAGTGAAAAATGTTTTGATTATCCAACATTGTATAACATCGTAAATGTTGTAACATTGTAATATCATATGGCGTGTTTTTATGTATACTTTTTGGGGTAAAAGGAGTCGAGTTGGAGTATTCGAGTACAGAGCTTTCTGATAGAAATTGTATCCTAGATGACTTCGTACGTGTATTTTTGTCCAAGACAAGGTTTGGCTCTATACAGTATACCTCTATGTGCATTACGTGTAGTACCTAAATACAATTATCATTATAGTTATTGCAGAAACATAGACTTTAAATCAAAAGAAACACCATGACTTTCTCGAATAGTTTTTTTTTCCAAGCGAATTTAAATTAATATCAATGTGTATAACAATAAAAAAAACATAAAAAATAATTTTTAAAACATGGTTATTGGGTTATATAGCATATATATCAGTAATTTAAAAAAAAAACATTTTGAGGAGACATAGTTTAGGCATTCTTTTTTCAAAATGATTAAATACCTTTTATTTAGGTGAATTATTGAGAGAGCTTTAAATATAGACCAATGGTGTATAAACTATATTTATGTATTTTTAAACAAATATTATGATTACACAATATAAAAATTAAGACTGACACAGTACCACTTTTAAGATGCTTTTAAAACGTATTTAAACCGTTTTAAATCATTAAATTATAATTTTTCTTAAATTTTTCTAAACATTTTTGTTTTATATAGAATCCCTTGAAAATTGGTGCTATGATGTTCTCTTAACGGTGGATATACACGTTATTGAATTTAAAAAATGTATCTGATTCAAAATATTTTACTGTGGGAAAATTAAATGAGTAATATATTAATGTTATGTTTTATTATTTTACCTATTTTCGACGGAAAGGGGAGAGAGCAAAATGGACACGTGTCTAGATCTCTAGGCACTTGCGTTTGATAAGGCCTCATAAAATATAATTTAGAAATACATTTTAAATAATTTTGGAGCAAATTTATACGAATAGTAAATGACCTTTTTTTTAAAGTGATTTTTCCCTGAGCCTCTTAAAAGATATATTGTATTAGTATTGTATACTTATACACACTACACAGTAATGTATCACTATATAGATCATTCTCTTTATTTTGTACAGAGTTTTTTTGGTTGTTACAATTTATCTTTTGAAACTTTGAACACTAACTTAAATCAATGAAAGTTAAAAATTATTTAAGTATAAAGACGTATCTAGTTAACAATGAACTAGTTATTAATATATTTTGTTTATATTAAAGTTATGACGAGTTAAATTGTAAAATATATTACAATGATTAAATCATCGTAGGGCACTCCATAAACACAGGGTGTATACATAATATAGTGTATATATATATATTATGTATACAATATACGGATAAGTACATCATATATATACATAAATTAAAGTCCTGACTTACTGAATGGCTGTCTAACCTATACTACTAAACCTAAAAATTTTACATTTTCAGATAATATTCTTTTAATGACATAAACGCCTGCTAAGAAATTATTTTTCGAAATTCGACCTTTAAGAGAGTTAAAGGGAGAAGGGTGTGGAAGGGTAGATAGATTTGAAAGATTTGAAGAAGGAAGTAGGTTTACGTTTTTATGAATTAAACAGTAAAACTACTCATGGGCAAAGCCGGATAATTCACCTAATGACATAGACTGCTAATAGAAGTAGTGGGTTTCGATTTTTAATATTATTTTATTGGTCAATTAAGATTTGGATTTTATTTTATTTAAGTTTTTTTTTTAATTGAATCGATTATTGAAATTATATAAAATAATAATGTTACAATGTAAATGTATAAATTAATAATAATATTATATTATATATATGATAAAATAATATCAGAAATATGACATTTTTCATTAATTGTAACTTCGCCGACTTGCAGTAAATAGAAACGTACTTTTGTAATTTTTAAATTATAATATGTGCTCTAGTTACAGAAACTTTAATATGTATCTCAAATAAGTGTTTAAATGTTCATTATCATAGAAAATGGAGCCTGTCTATTTCGATCCCTGTTCTTCCTAATATATGGCACATAAATAATGTGCAGGGAGGTGCGTGAAAAATTTTGAAAAATTTAGTGGACAATTGAGAGGACTTTTGGACCATACTGGACAATAGCAATGGGAACAATTACTTTAGTTTTAACGAGTAGAACACTTACACGTCACGATCTGTCTTTTATTGTGGCTTATATATTATAGATTAAATGTAACACTTACTCGTGCTACTCCTTGTAAGTGCAGCTCATTTTAATCAAGACTACTTAGTGCTAGTCGTTTTAAGTGAGACTATACTTGTAATTCCAACACCTTTTAAGTACGACACCTTAAATATATGTAACTCCATTTGAGAATGACTCCTTGTAATTGTAAATTTTTTGAGTAAAATATTAAATAACTCATTAGTAGAATTACTTTTGAATGTAATTCGTAAATATCGTTTTATGTATTTTATCGGAATCCCAGGACCATGTTAAATGGGGGAGGGGAAATACATCAAGAGTCTAAGGCAACAAATTCGTCATAAATTCAGGGGGCGGCAAAAATATTACTAAATGTTTGTACTTTGTACTGTTTTAATTTTTTATTATTTTTACGTATAACAGGCCCGGATTAAGGGGAGCAGAGGGGGTCATGACCCTCGAGCCCCAAATTTTATAGTATGTATGTATATATATATATATTTATTTTTATTTTTACTGTAGTAGCTTAAAATACAATAAATTAAAATGAAGATTTTAAAAGTTATAATAGTTTTAAATATATTTAAGTATATTTTAAAGTAAAACTAAAAAGTATAATTCTAAAAATATTTATTGCGATTATTAATAACTAACATGATAATAAATTTGATATAATATTTAATTTAAGACTTATCGTAATAAGTCGCCAGATTTAGGGATTGCTGATAACCGTTTTCGTATATAAATTAAACAGCCATGGTTAAATGTACAGTTGCACACATAGTAGTAGGTCCTTACTTAATAAATTTTCTCGCAACACACTCAAACTCTAACATATTAGGTATGGATATTATACTCTGAATGCGAACATTCTGTTGGTGGATATTTGCGAGCAACCTCAAACACAGTAAGTTCATAAGTCGTTGGTTTCTGTGACATACTCAATGTCAACGTAAATATTTGTCGAACAGGCGCTCAGCGTGGACACAATTTTATATACAATTTTCGCCAACAACGTTCCCAAAAGTTAAGTCGACGTCGATGACTAGATGGAAATCAGGTTACCAATAATAATGACAAACCCCCCCCCGCAATATAGTGTAACTGGCAGAATTTTGTATTATATTAAAAGGAACAGCTCATCCAATTGGATGAACTGGCCAACCCGTTACACGTAACAAATGCAATTAACTTACAGACTAATAACAATGTAATATAGTAATATAAAATAAATAGTTAATACAACCGGTCAGATTGTGTCTCACAAGGTGTCGTACTGACTGTGGGTGGCTGTCGAACTGGCGGTGACCAGGTGTGTCGAGCTGACGGGAACTGGTGTGCCGAACTGACAGGAACTGGTACTAGATTATTAATCCGGATTCGTGGATGCACGTGTACAAAAACTTCGTACAACGGACAGGCACGTGCGGCAACGTCATGTTGTTAACTCATAAAATTTACGGTCTCACTGACTTGATAGTATGTAGTTTATATATTTATCGCGACAGTGGATCATAATATAACCACGTAAAACGACACTTTTCGATCACAATTGCACATGGGTACCTTGTGCCTACACAAAGAAAACTAAAACGTAACAAGAACGGCATGCATACACGACGAGACGAGACGTTCGTTGTAGCGCATTGGAATTTGGAAAACCATATAATAAAACATGGCGGCGGCGACCAGTTCGGTCTGGCCGTTGGAAGGGGCTGGCAGTGATGCCAACATAGAGTCTATATCGTCCGTGCTCGAACACTTATTTTACCTATTTTATGGAAATTCAGTAGCAATATACCCTAATATACCATAATATTATTAACCAAAATAAAAATGATCGAAATTTACGCAAAATTATACAGTGTCTAGACTGATCACGAACCTTTGCTCGGGATCTCCAAATTTCCAAACACTGATCTGTACGAGTGCGCCATTTCACAAAGTAGGTACTAAAATGTGTTTATTTGTTTAAATATTTTAAATGTTATGAATACAATTTTTAATAATCTATATAATTGTTTTTTAAATATTAATATTCAAAATATGTTTAAACCTAAAACAAGAGAATGGTGCACACTGCATCCTATAAAAAAATTTCCCAAACAAAATACACAAAACAATAATAGTTCAAAGAAAAAATAACAGAAATACAATAAAAGTCACATCAATACGAGTATAATGAATATTTGATATATATATATATTTCAAGTCTCTGGCATTATTATTTTCCAATTTCAAATAATTTCTGTCATTCGTGGTAATTTTTCTTTACAATTAAGAAAATTACTAAGAAAATCGTAAATACCGTCTTTATTTTACCAACTAGAATGAATATTCTATCAAAAAAGTTCTAAAAAATTCCTACTCAATTACTTTTACCAAAAAAAAGTGTTTAAAGACATAGAAAAACATCAATGTAAAATCTGCAATACATTCCTTGCTTGAATGTTGATTATAGTTCATACTGAAAATACTTACCATTTAAAATATCTCGAGGCTTTAGGAGAAAAGTTGCTTTAAAATTCTTACGAAGTAAATAGGTATGTTTGTAGTTTCATGCAACCCTATTCAATGGTATCAATGTTTTAGAATCATGAAAAATAATACTATATATTGGTTTTACAATGATAAATTTTAATGTTTGTATATTTTTTTGATAAAAAGTTTAGATCTTTTTGAATATAATGAATATAAGAACAATAGTTGTCAGATATTTTATAATAAATTAAATTTAATAAGTATTTAGAGATACTTTCGCGATATTCCCTATAATAGCGTTATCAAAGAAAATTATAGAAAAGAAAACACG
Organism: Pemphigus obesinymphae; assembly: GCA_025469235.1. Taxonomy (NCBI): domain Eukaryota; kingdom Metazoa; phylum Arthropoda; class Insecta; order Hemiptera; family Aphididae; genus Pemphigus; species Pemphigus obesinymphae. Next base: position 54,079 of record JAIPRL010002204.1, on the reverse strand, counting down.
GTATAATTCTATAAATCTACTCAAAATTTTTATCTCGTATATTTTAATAGCTACATCTAAAAAAGTATTTTATGACAAAATCTGACTATTAAATAAACTTGAAGTTTGAGGCCCTGGTGCAATGAACACCCTACACCCCTGGTAAATCCTACAATGTGCACAATAGTGTATGTTAATTTTTAAATTGTTGTTGATACATTTTTTTAGTAAATTCACTGTATATTATATTTTAAATATTTCGGGGATATAATTTTTTAGAAGGGAAAATGGCCTTACCATCTATTTACGCTAATGGTATAAGGAGTAGCATATATCGGTTGCTTCAGGGTATCTATGGCGGAAACTGGCCTTCACTTTCTAGAAGATCGTGCACTCCTAAAACGTTTTCGATGAATAAAACTTTTTTTACATTTTTCACACTTGACCTATTTTGGTATTTGGTTATCATCAACCAAGTTATGTTTTTTACGCAAACATCGCTTTAAGGTGTGGATTTATTTAAACAAATATCTAAAAATATTACATTTGAAAGTGTATAAATACCAAAATAAATTTTACAAATTAATAAAATATTAGTTTAAAGGAATTTATTATTTTTAAGGTTCTTTATATTATGTACAAATAAATAGGTAATTTAATAAATATAAACTTATAATTTATTATAAGTTATTAAAATAATTCAAGTACCTATATAGTCTATACTAATGATATAATTCTTAATAATATAATATAATATTTTAAATACTAGATTTTCATTCATTTGTTTATCGAAAAAAAAATCATATTTAATATAGTTTATCAAATACTGTTATGTATTATTTAATCATTGAAATTTAAAAATACAGTTCTCAAAAAAATATCACTAAATATAATGTCATATACCTACCTGGTTTTTAAGGGATTTTGCAGTAGGTAACTATAGATAATTTTAAGGAAGGTAAACATATGTGAGTTTCATTTTTATTATTGTATAATCGTGTTATTAGCTTAAAAATATTTTAAAACTGCCCTTTACATTTATATCTCCCTCAATAACAGTCCTACGATAAAAAAATATAAAAATATAATCAGTGCTTTTATAGTTTTTTTTACGCTGATTATGGGAAAAATAATAAAACAATTCCATCACGCACAAATAAGTTACAAATTCCACTTAAAATCATGGCCAGTTAATTATTTTAAACAAGTAAGCATTATAGTGTTCAGTCTTAATTGACCATAAGAAATATTGGAACAACGTCACTGGGTTTTCGAAGCCTAAAAGCAGTTCTTCCACATATCGGTAACAATAAAATAACATAAAATGCTTCAGTACCTTTTGCTAATTTGTTTTACTTAAAGGAAATATACCAAAACCTTGAGGTCGTATTAAACAAACATACCATAACTGGATAAAAATAATTTGTAATGTTTAATAAATGTAAATAAAATTCAACAGCGTGGATACTTAAAATATCCATGTTTTCTTTGTGAATGGGTTAGGCGTAACAAAAAACAGTATTACATTATAAAAGAATGGCCAAACAGAAAAACTTTAGAAGTTTTGTACAAAGAATATTGTAAGGGTCAATCTTGTAGATCCAAAAAAAGTTTTGCTTCCTCCACTTCACATAAAATTTTGTCTAATAAAACAATTTGTTAAGGCAAATTTATCAAAGGATGGGAAATATTTCAAATATCTTTGTCAGGAATGTCCTAGTTTATCCTCTGATATAGCAAAGTTAAAAGAAGGAGTATTTATGGACCTAACATCCGGAAATAAATGAAGAATGGTAACTTTGAGACAAAAATGGACTCAAAAGAAAAAACAGTAAGTACGGGTATTTTTTAAATTTGTTATAACCAGATTTCTTGGAAACGTAGGAGATTATAACTACCAAGAAATTTTTGTAGAAATGTTGGAAAGCTTGAAGAATTTAGGCTGTAACATAAGTCTAAAACTACATTTTCTCCACTCACACCTTGATTACTTTCCAGAAAATCTTGGTGGTGTCAGCGAGGAACAAGGTGAAAGATTTCACCAAGTTATGAAGGAAATAGAACAGCGCTATTAAGAAAGGTGAAATGTAATATAATAACGGACTACTGATGGATGTTGAAAAGGGGTAATCCTCAGCAATCTTACAACAGAAAAAGTACAAAACGGAGTTTTGATAGGAAGCGAAAACGATTCTACAAAGACTATTCTATAAATTCTACAACATGATTATTATTTAGTTTTACTAATTCTGTGTTGTATTTATAAAAATGTTTTGGTTATTCATAATTTTAATGAATTATAAAATAAAATATTCATCCTATTGTTCATTAGTATTTAGCTTATTATTTCTGAAATACATCTGTGTTTTGTGAACAAATCCTACGTGATAGAAAAAAACAAGTTTAATTTTTGAGTTCAGCACTGAAAAACACTTGAAAATTAGTGACTTAAATTTTCAAAAAGTATTTTTTTTGTAGGCTTGATAATTAATTTAAAAGAAAGTGTTTAATTCTCTTAAAAGAGAACATTGCCTAACGGTGCTTCCTCGAAGAGATCTATTTGATTATTTAAATTCATAGCCCAATATTTATGTTTTATTTTCATATCCATATCAACCAAAAACGTTTGTTTTCAAATACCCACAACCTGATCACACCCCTTACACTTGACCCAGACACTACCTACACCAATTATTAGTGGTGTACACCGTTTTGAAAACGAATAAAGCTAGTAGAGGCTTTTTCACGAATAAACTGGTAAAATATGTTAGCAGTTTTTATATATTATAAGAAGATAATGATCAAAGGAATGATATTGTATGACCGCATGGGTCGTATCATACAATCCGGTTTTGTCGCCTACAACAATAATTCAGCGCATTGAATTGTTTTTATCATAAGCATCTTAATCCGAATAAACACCGGATACTGACAGCTATGCAAATATAGTTATTAATGAAACAGTAAGACTATTCACGATGAGTGAACTCCTCTGAAATCCCGGCAAAACTATTCACGGACAAAGCCGGGTAATTCAACTATAGTATATAGTGAAATATTAAAAAAAAAAAAAAACACACATTTTATGTACAATGTACTTGTAAGGTATTTTTTTGTTAATCGGTTTTAGTGCCAATAATATACATTGTACACCTATTATTATTATTATTATTATTATTATTATTAATAATAGGTGTATATATTGGTAGGTATATGTGTGTTTGGCAGCTATATGATATATTTTTATATCGGTCGAATACTTCATATAATAGTAATATACCTACTGATATAAAAACTATAAACATAGAATATTGATAGGCAAACTGTATATTTTATTATTGTAGCTATTAATGACTATTGAGTATATGTTAAATAAGAAAATCCTTATTTGACTCATATTTATTGTTGCATATAATTAGGTCCAGAAAATAAGTGTACTCTTCCTCTCGTAGGCAGAGGGATTCCCCGAATTCGGTCATACTGCCGTATCGGGTGGCTTCCCCTGCCTCCAATGAGACTAGAACCAGGTCAGTACGCAGTAGCATTTTCCGTGAATGGCGTCCATAAAAAATCCCACCAAGTACGAAGTTGTTGAAGTTTTAGAAGTACCTAAAGAGTTTTTCGGTCAATGTGAACTCGAGGAAAATGATTTTCTCCTGTCTATTGTTACTGGAGATGAAACGTGGGTGGCTCCCTACACTTATAATTCACCTCCGGCCAAAAAATCCCATGATATTTTGGCCGAAATTACAGTTTTGAATTATTTGGCCGAAGGTGAATTATTGGTGTGACGTCATTGTGAAGACTGTCTTTTGGTTTCAGAAGTGTAGTGAGCTAACCACGTTTCAACTTCAGTAACGGAAGAACACAAAGTCCGATTTTGTGAAGTGTTTCGTTAAAAATTAATCGATTATCTCGAAATGGTTCATTATTAAAATTAGTTGTATTTTAGTTTAGTAATTTAATCTCAATTTGGTTTAGAATTTAAATTATATAAAAATCTCGTTTTTTCACATAGGTACCTACTTAAATAAACAAATTGAACACTTTTAACACATTATTATATAGGTACTGAAAATTGCAATCATTGTTAAACCATGAACAACTATACAAATATTTTACCACTAAATCAAATGAAATATTATATATAAAAACGTCCATTGAAAAATTAACTTTAAAAATGTGTCTGGATGCAGATGGTGGAAGTTGGTCAGTCGTCCCTTTTATAGTTAAAATATTGTACTCAAAAAGACTATTCCGAGCAAAGTTTGATATGATAATAATATTTCTCGATTTAAATAAATGTCCTATTACATTTAATATTTAGTAATTTCTTTACCAAAAAAAAATTACATACTTGGAAAATAGAAAAATGAACTCTTCAATGTACCAACTATATTTAATTTTCTACCAAAAAGCTAATAGAGTTCAACCTATGGATATGACTTATTAAAAAATTATAATTAATGTCTGTGATGGAGGTATGGGAGGTGAAGCCTCCCACGTGTCTGTTTACTTACAGTGATAATTTTGCAGTACGAATTTTTTTACATTTTAGACGCTACACATATATTATGCCTTTCTATTGTAAATAAATATTATTTATATTATAATTGGTAAATTCACACTCAACTGCATTCATTTTTAAACATATACTGTATGTTATGTTTGAATATGTAACTGATAGTAATAGTCGTACTTTCACCGAAGTTCCACTCAAAATCGTTTTTCAAATGCAATGATTTATCATTGCTTTCAAATGCAATGCAAATTTCAAATGCAAATTCATCTACTATATTTTGTTCGATAACTGATAAGCAAAGTTCTTTGACCCATACTGGCACCCGACCATTAAAGAGCTACCATCCCCTACTTGCCTGGTGTTTTTTTAAAAAATAATTTTATACCAAACATTGCTCAGCTAATTTGTTTAACAAGATATCAATTAGTTTAATATTATTTATTTTAATACGACTTCATGGTTATAATTTTTAATATATTAGCTATGTGTTTTATATCAGTAGCAGAACTATCTATCAGGTTCCATCTATATACACTTAAAAAATTTAGTTAATGGGGATGAAAGCGTTGCGCTCATTAGGTTAGGATACTGGTAGGGTGGATGTATACAATTTTGAAAACAATGAAATGATAAACCATCTATTTCGATAAACTGTTTCTGAGCAATGCTTCGTTAATCATACTGTATCATGTACACGATACAAAATATATTAGTCAAATAAAAAGTTTTTAAATTTTTTTGACATGGGTAAGTAGGTAATGTATATATTTTACAAATATTTTTATTCAAATTTTTGTGAAATTTTGAAAGAATATCCCATTTATGGTGTTTTAGAAAATTTTTCCTTACGCATTTATCGAAAAATGACATCTTCAAAGTACCATCCTTGCTACAGAAAAATGAGTACATATGTACAGTACCTAACGATTTGTATGTACAAAATTGAAAATTTACAAATGAAAGATTTAAAAAAATTCCAAGTTGTTAACTTTTGGATTAACTGACTTAAGTTAATTAAAATCATTTTATTCTACATTTATTACATTGTATATAAATTATGTCCATTTTAAATACTATAATAAACTATAAATCTATAATTATAAATATATCAAATAAAAAATATTTAAATTATTAATATTATATATTACTACCATTATGTGTATTATTAATATTTGTATAATTATAATAAACTTTCCAATTCCATATAAACCGTTTTGTAACTTGATTTTATAAATGTCAGCCTCCTAATAGTCAACATTCTAAAAGTTGATTTTTTAATCCTTTAGTTTAATTAATAGCATCACAATATATACAATCACGCGTTCAAATAATGAACGGTATACAACGATATTTAAACATAGATATTAAATCTAAAGTAATATTAAAGATACTAATCAGATTTTTTTGTTTTACCTACATCAATAAAGCTAAATTAAGTTATAAGTGCTATTGTAGAAATATGAACTTAATCTATAGATACCCACTTCTTGATAATATTCATAATTAAATTTACAAAATATGAAAAAAAAAATGAGTGTATAATGGAAATGACTACTATCATTAGAAATTTTGTTTTAAGTTTTATCAATACTCAAAAGGGATTTACAGTTGATAGGTATAAGATATTACTGAAAAGCTAAACAACTAAACACTTGCATTGTGCCAGTGTGGTTTCGGTTTCAGTTGCTTCCAGTGGTTGGTCGATTTCACGTGAACCGAATTAGAATCGTTTTTCAATTTTATACTTAACAATTATTATTAAAAATTAATTCTACTAAAATATAGTCTACTATTTATATTTAGCATTGATTCGGTGAAATTTTCTGTGTATTTTATTCCACTAAAAAGAATGTATAAGTACCTACTAAGTATCCACTACAAAATAGGATTATTTTGACAGAAAAATATTTTAACATATAAGCCAAATACATGTCTATGTAAGCAGGGATTACAAGATACCCGATAAGCCTACAATAGAAGTTAGAAAATTCTTATGTCAATATAAAAATAATAGTCTATAGGATACATATGTACATTGTAGATAATACTCGCAACTATAATAAAAACCTATTTTATACAATTAATTTATCATGTAGGTATTGTTTAATGTGCTTTCTATAATACCCTAGCTGCGTCTTGTAAAAAGTATAGATTACAACAAGCGCAGCCATGTAGAATAAACTGCTGTGCCTACCTTGGGGACTATGCGGTGTCAATTTTCATCACAATTCAAAAGTAGAAAGGGAAATGTACACGTGTGGGAGTTTATACCAATAGGTTGTAATATGTATAATATATCATCACGAAACATGGGAAATTATAAAATTTCACTTGGAACAATAAAACAACGACATTGTAGAGGAGTGAGAATAATCGCAGTTGGATATTGAATTAAAATATTATAGCAACACGCTGTACTCGCAAAGATTTTAAATAATTTTTTGTCGTAATATTGTATATGGTTTTATTTAAACAACGAGCTTTATAAAAAAAAAAAAAAATGATTTATAGTTGAGAAACTAAAATATGTATAATATTATTTTGAACGTTTACAGAGGTCTTCATGTGTTTTCCGTGAACCATATAATTGAACCCGCAGTGAGGTAATTTAAAAAAACAGTATGTTGACGTTCTGATTTAAATCTTTGGTATTGCGTCGTAAAAATTTATGAGAAATTTGTTCTGTTTTTCCATCTCACAATTTAAATATTTGAGAATTTGCCCTCGAGATTTCTTCGACTTCCTGGTATTCATCTGCGACTTATTCCCCCGGAGAAATTTAAAATATAAATAGTATACTGCAGCTATTGACCTCAAAAGCGTATATTGAAAAATGGCGGACGTGAGGAAATATACGTGGTATACTATTATGTCGTGGTCAGGCAACTTCCGGATTCGCCTACAAGAAGTGAGCTCTTTAAATAGTTATACCATGAGGATTATAATATATATTATTTTATTTTTTTCTTAAATATTTTAATCTTATGATCAAAACATTATACTCGTATTATATATATATATATATATATATAAATCATTATAATGAATAATATGTATTTTTTATCTACCTATAAGTAGCTATATATTTCATTAAATATATAATTTATTGAAATAATTATAAGTACCTATATACATGCAGTGCTTTAAATAATTGAAAAGTCAATACTTTTATTATGTGAATAATGCGAATATTTGAGTGCAATTTTATACAATGTAATATATGACTAACAGCCTACAACTTTTGCCATGATTTGCAAAAAAAAAAAAATTAGGGAAGTATATAAAAAAAACACACTAGAAACTCGTTGATATTTTATGTATTATTTGTATAAATTTTTATAATTGTAAAAAAAAATAAGTTTTAAAAATTATTACGTTAAATATCAATGAATTCGTTATTGGATTTGTATTAGGTATCTATGCTTTTCTATCTATTAAAAAAAGTAAAAAAGTAAAAATGTAAAATTATTTACAATCAGCTATTTTGTATTTTTAAAACTACGAATTACACTCATTTATTCAAAATTATATTTTTTTATTTTTATTTATATATTATCAATAAATAATAACTATAAAATGGCTATTTTCAAATTTTTTCAAAAAATGTTTCTTTTTTTTTTTTTTTTGTAAATCATAACAAAAGTGAGGTATATATATATATTTTTTTTATATTGTATTACATTAAAAGATTTTACTAAAATTTTGCACTCCATCATGAACTAAATTTACTGGCGTTCCAATTAATTAAAACATCTTTAACATAAAATAATATATTATATCATTAAAGCATTAAATATTATTTATTACTTTGTAGGTATATTGTACTAAAGTGTCAATAAATTAACTTGAAATTGAAATTTATTACTAATTATACAGGACGAGTTTGTTTTCCACTAAAACTATATCCGTTTTTTACCAAAGAAATAAAATATATATTTCTGTTTTCCCCATTCAGGACCGAGTTGGATAGGCGAGCTACTGAAAAAATCTCGGTGGATCACCCGATATTATGGCCAATTAAGTAATGTGTGGCCAAAAATATAAGAGCATAAGGTGAACGTTTTTTGGGCCAGTAGAAATCTTAAAATTTAGTGGGCTATCTGGCGATGATTTTCCCCAAGAAAATGTTTTAATATTATATATTATATATTGTATATTAGTATTATCTATTATTATGCTAATTGTTTAAATGATTAAACTATTTAAGAATAAAAATTGGCAATTTTTATATAGGTATACAGTTATGTAAAAGTACTACATAATAGATAATAAATAAGCTATAAATTATTCTATTTTCAGTTTTTTTTTATTTTAAAATTTTTGTAGGAAAATAGCTATGCCTCTTATTATGAAATTTTGTTTTAAATAAAAAATAATTCGAATTTCAAAAACTCTGCTTTGATTATCATAATAATCATAATATATCATCTTTAGTAACAAAATTTGGTTTGAATATATATGTCTTAAAATTTTATATTGAATATTTTATTACAACACTATAATGAGTACAATCGATTTAACTGTACAATGACATAATATTTTATTTTGTTTTGACAATTTATAACTACTACCATTAAAATTTTTAATTTATCAAAAGAAAACACACACGTTCAGATATATTCCTAAAAACTCGAATTATCACTGGTAAAAAAAAAAAAATTAAAGCATTTAACATTATGGGTTTTAAATTAATTAATATTCCTTAGCACCCAGTAGAAAAAAAATATCGACAAATAATTCAAATTAATAATGGAAATCGCTTAATAAGCATCTACGAAACAAAATAATTTTAAAAATAGTTAGGAAACAAAAAAGATCGAAAAAACTTAGGTTACTTTGCATTCTTAAAATTAGGTTAGAGAAAAATATAATGTCAGTTATTGTAATCTATCCTAAAATTTTGAAATTAATATATAGTAATAACTAAAAATAATAATTTATAAGCTTTTTTAGAAAACATGAAAAATAAAATAAGGAAGGAGGGAAATCGGGTATTCATAAAATTCAATGCGAAGAATGCGATTAATGCCATGTGGCCATGTGAGTCAAACATAAAGAAATGCAGATATTAGGTTTAAAGAAAATTTGAGAAATGTTAAAAAACAATTAAATCTCATGTTGTGAGGCATTCATTGAACACTAACCTTAATATTAAATTCCTATGCCGAGTACCGACTGCTACAAAACCAGCAATCTATAAAATCTACATATTGTATAAACTAAATACCCTAAACTACAGAAACTTGGTAGATCTATCGATGCATCTATAAAAGCAAAAAAAAAATAATAAACAGACCAATAACGTTCTTTAACTAAAATATATGGACAAAGATATCTTAGAATATCTTAGACTAGTTATGCTAAAACACGACCAACAAAGGAGTATTTTTCTGAAACTCTACTTAGACCATCCGTCCAAAGCAATGCAAGTGGATGGTTAGTTTTTGATTCACACTGAGATAGTTTTTTGAAATTAGTATACACAGTTAAAAATTCATTTTGATATTGGGTTTAGGAAATGGACACTCTGTACTGTCTATTGTTTTATTTGCTGATCGTGGACACTTTGTACGGTCAAAATAAAATCGAAATCATTAATCTCAGAATCCGTCTACCATCACTGATCAAAATTTTTATTTTACGTTAAAAGCACAAATGTGTTACGCTGATAAGTAGTTTCATCCATGGTTTTTTAGTTTACCTACATACTACTTGCGTAGGTATAACAGATTTTCTACAGTCCAAAAAAATTTTTTCCCCTTTTTTTGTTTATTTTTTCTAATTATTCCATTATATTTATTAGGTACCAATTATTATTGATAGGCGTATACAATATGTGTTCAAAAAGTATGAATAAAAAAAGAAAAAAAAAATAGTAAGTCAAGAAATTGTGAAAAGTACCTTCAAATATTATGTGTATTGTAATCTACATAAATAAAAAAAAATTAGAATTTAAAAATGTTCAACAGAAAAATATAAAACTGCAATGTTTCATTTTTGGACGCAACACTAGTCAAATTTAAGGTCGTTGCGGCTGGTGGGTTCTCCGAGTCTACTATTTCGTAACATATGCGATTATACCTATCTACTTATTATACTTATGTCATATACAGTATACAGTATATATATATATATATATATATATATACCAATTACTACAGATTATATTTCCAAATTTATCTGTGTGTTTATTATCGTTTATCTTACGGTGTATGTAGCATTGTAGCACACTCGGAGAACGGTGGGCCTTTAAAACTTTTGTTCCACTATTTAGTACGAATTTAATGGTATACCTACACAGTACACTATATAGTATATCATGGACACTTTTAAAACAACAATTTTAAATCGAAAATGATTTAAAAACGGGTATGAGTATATCTACAATTTTACGAATAAATAAATCAGAATATCCGTTGAAAAAAGTTCAAAAATTACTCGTTCTGGTAAAATAACAAAAAAATCATAATGAACCATTAAGTTGTTACTACCTGAAATAGTACAAAGTGTCTGCCATAAAAATTTTGCCCCATAGTATAAATTGTCCGCGGTTTTCATTTTTTCAACGTAATCATTGGGTTTATAATAATATATGGGTACAGTCGTAATAATAATTGTTAATCAATATCATCGGATAATTGTATTTTATTTTTAAATTGAAATTTACGATTTACATAATAAATACGTACACTATTGACATTTTAGTCAATAATATGATGCGCCGTATCTGTAGTTGCTTAACGTCCGTACAATTTAGCATAGAGATTTTACAGGTATTCATAATATTACGTATCTCGTTAGAATATATATAAAAAAAATGTTGTGTTTGTCCGGGGTAATCTCTAGAATTACTGACTCGGTTTACATGCAGTTTTTATTTTATTTTCTAGTTTATTTCTCAAAGAATAACATAGGCATGATTCATTTTGTAATTTCGGCCTTTAAAAAAATAGGGTGGAAGTGGAATAAGATTTACTGGATAGAATTCTAATATTTATTTATATAATATTACATTTTACACCAACTCCTCTCAAACCACGCAAAACTGTTGACGGACGAAGCCGGATAATTCATGTAGTATTATATGTATATAAAATTATTTATCTAACGCATTATGTTCGGCTTATCATATAGGTATAAGTATAAAATATAACTATTTAACATTACTAATTACAATACAATACAACACTATCCAGTTTAAGACTACAAAACTCAAAAATCAATTCTTATTGTCGCATGACAATAAGAGTTCAAGAAATTAGAATACATTAATAGTGAAAATAAATATATAGAATAAAAAATAACAATATATAGGTATATAAGTAAAATGAATATATATTATGATTAATAATAAATAAGTTATTATATTATAATTTTCTTATTTTAATTCCATGTTATATAGACTCGAACGTGTTCCCTTAAATAAATCTAACTAGGTATGAAAATGAATTTAATATAACTTGTGATAGTAATTAAAAATAATTTTGATATAAATACGATCATGAAAATTCATAAAAAAAAAATTTTAATTTAAAATATTTACAAATTTGCCTGTTAAAAAGTTATGGTATTTCATAGGCCAATAATTAATTGAATTATTACTAGGTAGTAACTTTTTAACAGTTAAATTTGTTAATATTGTAAATAACAATAGTAATAATGTAAAAATAAATTGATAATTATTGCGTAAGCTTATATGTATATATATAATATTTATAAGCTCCAATAAATGTTATTTTGGAAAAATTAGTAAAAGTTTCAAAATTGAATATAAATATATATTTAATTAATAATACATATTTCAGAAATAAAATTTTAAAAATTTTTCCTAAATCAAATTTTGCTAAGTACGTCTTAGAATGTAATCATAACATACATTTCAATATAGGAAAAGATTTAATAATATTAATTAAAATCCAAAAAACTATGTACATTAATAAAATTCAGTATTAAAAAAATTCATAATGTTTTAAATATACAAACAGATTTTAAATATAATGATATTTACCAATGCATATTAGACGATACATAATTTTTTTACAGCTGTTTTAATATATCTATGTTACTAGTCATCGTTTAATAATTTATTTCTTATTATTAGAGTATTCTATGTATATTGTATTATGTTTCTTAATTTTTATATTTTTTGTATTCTTTCTTTGTTTTTTTTATTATTCATATTTCATTTGTAACCTGATGATGACTTACGGTCGAAACTAGTTGTTACTTAAAATATTTTTTGAATACTCTCGCAAATATTATTTTTTACAATATATATTAATTTAACTTATATTGTCATTTTTATAATATTATTATAAAAAATATTTTTATATAGGTAATTAATTTTATTTTTATAATTTTATATTTTTTTAAATTAATTAATTTTTTAATTTTAAATATATTTTACAATAATAGGTCATAAATATATGTACTTGTGTTCTATATTTACTTTTACATTTATAAATATATGTTCACATGGGTATCCTGTTTTAGCTCTTCCGTCGTTATAGTGTTAAAAAACCAAGACATATTGAAGAATATGATCCTACACCGGTGGCTAAAAGAACCAAAGCATTTAAATAAGTAAAGAAATTATAGTAATATTTTAAATGAAATATGTGTGATTTGTATATAATATATGTGTTTTATTAATATTTTTTGATTTTTTACAATTTCTATGTAATTTAAATATTATGAAATAGGCATGTTTAAAAAGACTCATTCAGATTATAATGGTGAACAAAATATTCATATTTATGACTATTTATTATATAAATATAAATTGTTTCTTAATAATTAATTAATAAACGATATATTACATATTTTATGATTACAAGGTATAACTTTAATTTACAACTATTCATTTTTATTTAATTTTTAAACTATTAAAATCAACTGTATCTGTGCCTCACTCTACATAATATGTGGATTTAGTACCTATTTAATTTTTTTTTTTACACAATTGAGTTCTAAATTCACTATGCAATTGACAGTCAAACTGTATGGAACAGAATATTGGGCAGTAGATAGGAAGGTACAACAAAGAATGAACTAGAGAGTATAAAATAAGGAATGAGTATATAAGAGGTAGTATAAGAGTAGCTTCGATAGTTGACAAAATGAGGTAGAATAGATTAAGATGGTTCGGGCATATATTAAAGAGAGAAGAGACTGAGACAGTAAGATTTGTATAAGAAATATATGTTGATGAAAAGAAGGTGGCAAGAAAGTACAAAAAAATGAGGTGGGGGTGTGATGACGAGTAATATGAGGATGGTAGGGCCAAATGAAGAAGATACGGGAGATAGAGTTAAATGGAAATGTAGGACTAGGGTGGCCTACCCCAAATAGTTTTGAGAGAAGGCGAAGGAGAAGAAAAAGAGTTTTGTTTATACCTATGTATTATTTATGTATTATTAATCACTGCAAATTTAGATTGAAAGAGTTATATAATTATATTTTTAAATTGTTCGGGATAATAGGTACCTATTTTTAAAATGTAATCATTAATACTTTTTATATGATTCCGATAAAATATAATTATATTATAATATTCTATGTTTTATAGTATGCATGCGTCTTAAAAATTCTTCAAAAATATTTAAAAAAAAGTAAAATCATTTTATAATACTAATATTACATTAGCCAACCGAGAACAGTTTGGATATATTTTATTAAAATATGTATAAAGGCAGGCCCAAATAATCACTAAGAATAGTTTCTTATTGGCGAGATTAGAAAAAATAAAAAATAAAAATAAATGGAAAAAAAATGATCACAAAAAAAAAAAAAAAACCCCAAAGAGCTTTTAAAGGGTTTTAGTTGCATATACAATGTAATATTTTACTTAAGATAAAAGACAATATTTTAGAGACAACTTCACTGCCATTTTCCAAAATTTTAATTGACAAACACAAAGTATTTGAAAAAACAATACAATAGTACATACATTATTGAACATTATTAACCTCCATTAAAATTGCGTAAAATCAAAATATTATTGTTTTCTACTGATTTACAAATATAGATGATTTAACCTTAAAACCTATTATAAACATATGTTTATAGTAGTTGTATGTATACAGTATGTAGTTCCAGCGGTCAGACGTGAGTGCGCTGATCGACTTATACCAGTTAACTACGCACATGCACAACAGAATTTCAGGTTGATGCGTTTTTAAAACTATTGTACGGTAACGGATTGATACCTATTAGTACTGCTATTATCTAAGGTTTAATTCGACACGCACTACGTATATGTGTTGACTGAGACTGCGTGATTATTTCGATCATCGATTTTTATAATCGATTGTTTTTAATGTTTAAAAAATATTCGATTAATGGATTATTATTCCAAGTATGACCCTATCATTGTCAACATACATCATGTTATTTGTGAACCTATTATGATTTTCTGAGGGGTTAGAGTTGAGTCTATAGGGAGTTTTAGCACAACGCACACGCTAAATGATAACTCAGTAAAAATAACATTTGGTTAAACTCCACGTTAAAATATTGAACGTAATACACAAAACTTTAGTTTTTGCACTACTGTAACTCATTACTAGAATCCAGATTTAAATGCTCTAAAAAAAGCTAAAAATTCCCCAAAAAATGCGTTTTGACCACAATAATGCTTTTAAAAAAATGATCCAACATTTTTTTTTTTTTACTTTTTTATTTTTTTACAAAACATTTATTTAATACATATTTTAATATTAAAGGAAGTTTACAAATTATAAGACTCAACTCATTCACGTAGGCACGCAAACGAGAGGAAACCGATGATTTAACTTTCGGCATTTTTAACACTTCTTAAGACCAACTAAACGAATTTTTTAAATTTTTAAATTGTAACGCTAATTAAACTAATGTTAGTTGCTATTTGTTTGAGTCCCGGTGACGTACCACAACCCACAATCATTAATCGCACTGTAAATAGATAAAAGACTTTATCGAAATCATAAATAGAACGATTAGTAGTTATTATGGAAAATATTATGAAAATAAAATTTCTTAAGATAATATTTTGAATTACCTAATTTTACACTAAAAACTTATATATATAGTATTTATAAATATTTATTAAATATGCACTAAAATTAAAAATTACTAAAAATCAGCGAAAAATGCAAAAAAAATTTGAAGAACCTATCTCTTATACGAAACAAAGTATGTACTTAGAACGCATTGTTCTAGAGAACCCCCCAAAAATTGCACTTTACGTTAAAATCCAGGCCCTACTCACTACATTGCAATAGTTAGAACGAAATAAAATAATTTTTATTTTCCCATCATACGACGTGATATCTTTATGTTAATAAGTAATAGATATTTTTTTAACATTTATAATAACCGATCAGCAGGTACGAAAATAACCGATTACCATAATATAATAACCGTACCGATTTTCTCAGCACATGCTTAAAGATGTATTTTGGAAAGTAATGTTAACGGAGCTTTTTTAGTTCTTTATTACTTCTTTTCTCTGTGGCGTGCACTCATTTTCTGCGAGGGGTTTTAACATACTTTTGCAACACACCCACCACCTATCAAATTTACCCAAACAATTTTTGTAATCAATTTTGATACTTAAATAACATTCATAATAGTTTATATTATAGTTTGCAAACAAAATTTTGAAATAATAATAGTTTACCACCAACCAACAATATTATAGGGGTGTCGACTGACACTCTTGTACCCCTTCGTATGTGCCACTTCTCCGCACCCTAGATGGATCTGATTTCCTCTCCAAAATTAGGTATTTTTCATATCCCTTCCATTATCTCCAGAAATCACTCCTTCTTCCATATACACATATACTCTAACTGCTATGGATATAACCATTCTTTACATAGGATACCTCGTCTTATAAATAATTGTAATTTTGATTTCAAACTTTAAATATATTGTGTATAGTTATAATTTCATGTTATGTTAGTAATATAATTATGAATTTAATTTGTATTCAGTTATCTTTAGTTTTGTGTTTTTATATATAATATTTGAAATAATAGTTATACTTAATGCTAAAATTGCCGTTGAGCGTATGTTAATAAATAATAATAATAAAATAATTATGCCTAATAATAATATAAATATTGTATTATCCTATATGGTTATACACTTAGGTTTATTTCGTACACATGTTTATAACGTCAAAAATTCATCACAGAAATCATTGTTTAATGTTTAGCTACAATTTATACAGAAATATTGTATCGTATAAATAATATGCAATATTGATATAATTATATAATATAATGTAGGCATAGTGATCAAAATGTTACATTACAAAGTATTCAAAATAAAGAAAAATGTATTATAATGTGAAAATATTGTAGTATAGAATAATATAATGTTATTAATATATTATTATTATTATTATTAATATACATCTGTATAATTTAAACTTTTCTATGATTTATGTTAAATCTCCAACAGAATCTCGAATGTTGAAATGTGGAACGCCCTTCATCATATGATAATTTATAGAAAGCATAATAATACTACGGATTTTTCGTTAAGAGAAAATTTACTAAATATATGTAAATAAAAATAACCAAAACAATTACATAAATTCACGGCGATTAAGGACAAATTATTACATAGGTATATAAATTGTATACCGTATTTGAATCATAAATGTGCTTACTTGAATTATTCTTATTTTGATTTATTTTGTTTACGAATAATTTAAATTAGTTATTATATAATATAGGTAGAAATGTGTTCTTATTTACAAATCATACATGGTTTAATAATGGAGTGATTTTATAACTTTAATGTTTAATTCTTCATTAAAAACTGAATTGATATATTATCACCCATTTATTATATAGCCAACACCAAATAGCGATACAAATATTATAGTTTATTTTATACATATAAAGCTAGTAGTTACAGTTAGTTTGATTATTACCTGTATTCAAAATAAGACTAAATTTATTTTATATATTTGTGGATCATTCTATGCTTTTATTTATTTATTCATCTAGGAACTACCCGTTTCTGCCCAAAAAAATGGTAGTTATTTTCGTTACCCGTTTGCGCCAAAAATGAAAATGTTCCAAATTCCTTGTTTTCGTTTTGATATAACAGCTGTTACACCACGGTAATTGACGTGGTGTTTCACAGAAAATCGGGGGATTTGCCACTATACTGCGTATCAAATTGGAACAAATGAAATATTCGGTTTTAGATAAGGAGTTTCCAGCATTTTCGCACTTACAAAATGTATATTTCTTAAACTCTCTGTATAAAAATCAAAGTATAAATGATCAAAACAAATATTTCCATTGTAAGGAATTTCCATAAACGATTACCTACTAAAACTGAAATGAAGATCATCTTTGTCCATAGGTGGTTCAAAGATTTTTGGTAGGTTATCATAAGAAAAACTACATAGAACTATAGTTTCAATTATTACACTGCATCATATCCTTTAAGGGGATTGGAAGCGGCCCGGCGATTGTCCGTCTCTCACTATCACATACGTAACATAGCAATTTAGACGATTTTTATTTTCACCGTATCGATGAATCTAGTGATGCGATAAGGATTCTAAAAACTTTAAGAAATGTTCGTAAAGTTTTTTTTAGATCAAATTTCCCACATTTTTGATTTTGTCTCTCCTTGAAATTAAGTTAATATATTCGGATATTTAAAATTTTTGTGGAAATCAAGGGAAAATAATTTAAAAAGTAAAGTAAGTAAAAAAGTAATTTTGAAGTAGATTTCAAGACGAATTAAGATTAGTTTTCAGAATCTATAATATCATATCACTAGGTTAATCGGTATATTGGAAATGGTATGAAGTGTCTTAAAATTCGGTAAACGTATTTGTTGACATGTGCCCTCGCGTGCGAGTGTACACACCATCATTATTATGCCAAACGTATCTAAACACATTAAAGACAAAATACTGCTCACACAAACAAACTGCGTAATGCAAATAAATCGCATAATTATACAAAACCTCTTAATAAATTACCGCTTTCAATCGCTATAATTATCTATATTCATGATTCATACTTTGAAAATTAAAAAAAAAATCGTGATTATTTCCATCAGGATAAGTATACGTATATAATTCATTGAACATTGCTTCCAAGCTCCAAGAACGTTATAGTGAAAATACGTATTATGAAAAGGGATGCTACTTTTGGCCTTGTGTCCATTTGAATGGATTTTATACATTAGTAATATATGTAATATGTGTGGGCATTAATAAATAAATATAATAATATAATATATTATAAAATATAAAATTATTTTGAATAGAATAATGTATTTTATACTTAATTATATCTTGACATGTAATTTCGTAGCTACATTTACGAATATTGCCATTGTGACCACAAAAGCAAAGTTTAAAAAATAGCTTTTTTTTATATTTAAAAGGTATGCATAACTTGTCGAGAAATAATGTTATAACTAGGTAGGTATATGGTCCGAGGAACAAAACGAAAATTTTAACCCGTTGGTCGTAACATAGTTTTATAACATGAACGTAAAAAAGCGTTGGGTGTAATCTAATTTTTCTCCTCGTAACTACACTACATAGGTAACTGTGAATAATATTTATTTAATGTATTGCAATTAAAATGAATATGTCAAATAAATTACGTTTCCTTTTTGGAACGGTTATATTCAGCTTGCAACCTGATTTCGGGACATACACTAATGTTTCCGTAAAAATAATAAAATAATGTATACCTGGAAAATATTTTTGATCATTTACAGTTAAAATAATTTGTGTTATTGTAAAAAATTTCTAGCGGTTACCCTGCGCGATTTCGCTTAATCGCAAAATAATTCTTGGATATTATATGTATATACATGATTTAAAGATGATATACGCATAATTGGATTTTTTTCATGACATATCACTTGGTAAACAAAGAATTTCAAAGTTGTAGATTAAGATTCATTACGGTAATTTTATTTTTTTTTTTTAAATAGATAATGAATTCAACAAATTCGTTCACATACTTAATATAATAGTAACGTTATTGAATAATTTTAGCGGTTAATGCATATAAACAGATATACCTATAATAATATTATATTATGTCAGTCAAGGACCCGAATACGAGTTGATTAATAAATTCATAAAAGTCTGAGGTAATTTACCCGAATTGGTTTCGTCACATTGTCAAAACAGTAATTATTGCAAAATTTTTAACGTCCACTAGCGTTTTGAATTATATTATGGATCTGCCAATACCAGCGACATTTGTTTGCGGTACAGGGTCACGGCAAAGATGATGTATCAAATTTGGAACTATACAATTTCTATTGCTATTAAGTCAAATAAATTACTATAAAAAAAAAATTTATAAAGATTTGCTAATCTCGTGAAAAACATTTATAGTAATTTGATAGTGTCAACGAACCAATAATTTTGTCTCTGCGAGAAATTTCACTCGACTGTTCAAATTACAAGTAATGTTACCTATAATATAGTTGTTAACATATGTCTATATGAAACCAACGTTTTTATCGCCATTGTAGTAAATGTTCTCCGAAGGAAATTAGTAGAATTCTATTAGTCTATAGTTAAAACTTAAAACTATAATATAATATTATATATAGTAAACACTTTAGCTCACATTACTCATTAGTTGTTATCGTAGTTCAGTATAGGTAGGTAGGCACATTTTATTTATCCCAATCGATATAGAATATGAACCGACGTTCAATAACAATATAGTAAGTACAAATTCGATTTGACAAAAGAAAATTGAACAAAATAACTGTAGAAAACAGAATATGAAAATTTTGAATAAATATAATATAACTTATTGGATTACTTAAATAATTCTCCTGCGGTCATATCCACAGACGTGAATGATAAATTTAATTTAAAAATGTGAATTATAAATTTAATAAATAAATGAATTTAAATTTTAAATGTAAAAATATTGAACAAATTCAAAATTCAAATTGAATATTTTTAATCTCTAAATTTTATAGGATGTTATAAAAATAGTATCCCTAATATAACACCTAATATTGAAAACACAAACTGCATCATCCGCCTATAAAAAAAGATTTTTTTTTTATTGAAATAACGGAAGTGCTCATCCTTTATCATAACTGCAAACGCCTTTGATTATTTATCTATCAAATAATGAATTTTACCGACTACTCATGGTAAAATATATAGGAGTTATATAAATTATTGGTACTAAGTATTTTAAATAAACGTTTAATAAACATTAAATGAATGTAAAATAATTAATATTTAAAGTTTAATGTATGATAACATTTAATTGGATATTTATGTTCAATATAACCTTTAAAAAACAATGTTTAATTCAACATTATCATTTTGTTCATATTTCAATGTTTAGCACCTATAGGATAAATTTCAGAGGGGACAAACCTAAATAAATTATAATATTTTCATGTTATAAACTACCAGTTTTAGCAATAATCCATTATAAAGTTAATCTCCAGGAGGATTTGTCACTCCCCTAACCCCCATGAAACATAGGAACCTATAGATAATGAGTTAAAAAAAAAGGAAGGGATATCTAAAACAACGAAAAGATAGGTCACTTCTCAAAAAATGTATTTTGGAATTGAGGGTTTATTTCCCGTGGAATAGTATACGATAATATAGGGACACGGCAAAGGAGGGGAAATTTTTGAATCATTATTGCGAATTTAATAGATTAGTCAAAATTTCCTCGGTTTGATGTCAAAATATGTTATACACTCCGGTATATAACATACTAAAGGTCATTTTTTTGGTATTCTCCAAAGATGGCTATGTCTCTCCCCTACCCCCTAATGGGCACCTTTGTACAGGGCTTTAAGCAAAAGAGAGGAGTAGACAAAACTGTGAGCCGCTACGTTTACTTCCCCTTGAATTATGAGTAATCCAAAATTCAATTTTGGACTACCCAAAAATGTGACTTTTAGTATGTTATAGTATATATATATATGTTATAGTATACCTTAGTGTACAACACATTTTGCCACCGGTCCGAGCTCGTTCTGACCTCTATTGAATGCGTCGCGGCGGTTCAAAATATTTCTCCTCCCCTGCCGTGTCTGTAATTTCGGAATCGTTGGTATATATAAATATCGTAGTCGGCTACGTTTGTATCATTGGAATGTAGCTCAATCGGTTAAGCGTGAGTACAAAAATTGTTAAGTGAGTGATTTCGAAATCGGAGGTTCGAATTCAATCACTCATAGAAATCCAAAGTTTTTGTTGCAAAAGTAAATTAAAAAGTATATATTATAATATATATATATATATACCTATATAAATATATCATGAAATAAAAGGTTTATTTAATAACATATGCGTATAAAATAATCTCGATATTCGTTATAAAAGACGATAGATATTGTTAAGCTTTAAAAATAAATAAAAGTAGATAATAAAATATAATAAGCCAATGTAAGATTCCATATTTTAAAAAATAATTTTTTTTTATAACTATATAAAATTCAGTTTACGATTCATACATTTTTCGTTATAAATTCTATTTTTATATTCTTATGCCCTTGAATTGTCACCTTCTTTATTTTTCCCATTAAGCGATGGCGCCTTGGGAATACTTAGAATCATAAACCTATACAGTATACATAATGCAATTCCGTTTTAAAAGAGATTCATAGAGGTCAGGGCCCAGGGGGTAACATCCCTGGACTCCAAATTTTTCGTGATGACATGTTTGAGAACAGCCATTTTTAATTGAAATAAACACAACTATATATTATGAACGAATGAGATTTTAAATATGTATCTATTTAAAAAATTAAACGTAATAAATCTATTGACTAGATTATTTTTTTATATAGAACATGAAAAAAAATTTTATCATTTTTCCCTAGGTTTATCGCAAATTATAGAAGTCATCCCGTCACCCGCAAGGCCACAAATATCTTTTATGATCTTTTACATTTTAACCTAACCCAATCGTTTTCATTTCTTCATATTCCCACTGTATCTATCCAATATTAGTCTATCTGACATTCCGACATTCCCTTGAAAAAATTATTAAGGTTACCAATTTTTGATCTTGTCATCTATAAAATAATTTCTTTCCGTGCACGTACTATCCCAACTGGTATCCTTAACTGCTGCACTATAAAAATTATACATACTATACTTATTGTATAGTATAAATCATTATTTATATACTTTTATAACGTATAATTTATAAACATAATTGTGATTAAATCATGTACTTATGCTATCCCTGGTATTGATTTACTTATACAAGCCGAAAACTTCTTATACATGTATTTTAAGTAATTATAATAAATATTTTATAATACTTATTTAGTATTATTTTTTTAAAATTAAAATTAATGAAAGATTAGTATAGAGAACAGTGGCATATTGACGTATAAAAAATGCGATGTTTATTCAATTACCTCGAGTGGTATGATGGAATAAAATATCAATCGAGCACCGCAGCAGCGGAATTGCGTGAGAACTAACAAAATGATAATTCGATAAGATATACGATTTCAAATTATATTTATAATTACATTTCCTGTGCACTCATCTGTTTTAGCTCGCACGTGTTAATTTTTTACATCTATATATTACTTCATTTTTTTTAACACTTCCATTAAATCCGAATAAACATTTTTGTTATCCAGATTTGTTTTACGTGTTATTTTCTGAAAGATTACAGTACCTACCAACCACGTGGTTAAACACTACAAATATTTTGTTCTTCGGGATTTTTTTTTTTTTTTTAATCTTTATCAAATAATGCCTATATTATATATTTTAATATATTATATTAAATACATAAATATATATATATATATATATATATTTATTTCATATTTGATAAGAGTTTAAATTGTCTGCACTATTACTTCTATCGCATATAAAAAAATTCACTTTGGAGTCCATAGTTTGGACTTTACGACGACGTTCAATATTACAACGTATTATATATGAGAGTTATATAATATATATTACACCCCAAGACCGAATTCGCTTAATGTGCGAAAAACATGCTCAACGCGTTGTGGTTATTACATTTTGACCAAACACAGAAAAATGTTTTTATTTTGAATTTTGAGCATTTTTAAATGCTTAAAACGCATTGTGGTATATTGTCATTTATCAAAAGCCATAACGCGTTCTAATTATTTTAAAATGAACAAAATTAACAGGATATTAATTTAATAATTAGTATTGAAATATTTAAAATTAATAATGAATACGACGATATATGTATTACTGTTGTCTTATTGTAAAACTACTGTATACCATATAATTAATTAAAAAAAAATAATATGTTCAGGTATATATAATAAAAATAATAATATAATACTTATATAATTTTCAATAGATATGATTCCATTAAAAATATACATGTATTTTATTTTTAAGTGGTCAAAAAATAATCATTTTAAAAATAGAATTAAGATTATTTTCCAAACATTATATTACAATAAATAATCAAAGATCTGTATAGTATTATATAAGCCTCGCTTCCTCACTTAATAGTATAGAAAGAAGTAACTTTATAAATACTCTTTAGTGATGAATAAATGATGATGTTTCTATTCGATTTTTAATTCAATTTTGAAATGTAATTTCAGTTGACATGATGATATTGTTTCAAGTTATTCCACGAGTTATATACAACTATTCACTGATTTGCCAAATACATTTCGACGTATACATATATATTGATTGATATTGACAAACCCCATTTCAAACTTGATCTTCAAAACAGTATATAAATAATTTCTTTACACAATATAATAATTATTGTGCAAACGTTTGATAATAAAATATTTTTGCTATAATATATATTTTTTTTAATGAATTTTACGTAATAAATACAATAAAAGTGTACGATTAATACATGTATTATGTAATTTACGTACCTATTCATTATTATTTTTTAAATATTTTAATACTTATTAAATACCTATTAATTTTGTCCAATATTCGTTTTATTCATTTTATAAATATAACTAGAACGCGTTGTGGCTTTCCGCAATATGTCACAACGTGATCTAATCATTTAAAAAATGCTCAAAACGCGAAATAAAACATTTGTTTGGTCAAAATATATTACCCACAACGCGTTGTGGGCATGTTTTTCGCTCATTGACGCAATTCAGTTTTGGAGTGTAACATATACCTATGTATTATAAAACACAGTTTACTTTAAATTATTTAATATCGTCATAGATTTTTAAATATTAATCGATTCTTCAGTATAATTTAATAATACTTAAAATTTTTAGAACTATTATTATTATTTATTATTAACGAATTTTAATTATTTCCAAATAGTGCATAAAATTGTTGTAGAATTTAGTTCATTTACCTATTTTAATTAATCAATATATAATATATACGATGTACATACGTAGAAGGTGAAACGGTAATAATCGGTAGAATATATTTAACTGCACGTTCGTATTAATATATAACTATAATCAGAATGAAAATACTCAAAAAAAAAAATAAATAAAAAATTCAAGTTTTAATTATCTATATTATATTAATATTACTAAAACTCACATATTATTAGTTTTTACAGAAAATTGTAGTATAGGTTAAATATCTATAATTATACTACAATTTATTTAACAAATAGTATAATTTATAGGTATATATAGTATATATTATATTTATTTATATCCGTTGTGTCAAACATACAATTGAAACTGAAACTTATTTTACATTTTTATTTTAAGTAATTTCTGTTTTATAGTTGGTATCTATAATCGTGCAAATATTTTATTCTCACTAAATCGGTCCCTTTTAGCTAATAATATTATTTCAAAACAAATACCAATATAATATATACTATTATATATAAAATATATTATATATGATATATGATATAATATATATATTATATCATATTACCTATAGTACATTTTTTTCTTTTAATCGTCATTTCTTCTATTATGTTTTTCTGAAGAATATAATGTATAGAATATCATATAATATTAATATTTTAAAATTAAAATTATACTGTGAACTTGAAACCTCTCAAACATAACATTAATAAAAACACAATAGTTTTAAAATATTTCTTCTATATTATTTTTTTTTTTTTACATTTTTTGACTAATTTTTGTAAGTTATACTTTCATAATCTATTTGAACACTAGGAATATAAATAATGTATGTTTATTCAAACGGTACCTACTGAGGGATATTTTGAATATTTATAATAATTATGTCAGCATAAAAACAAAATGCCTTTATGTTAGGCAATTAAATTACATTTAAACTATTTCTAACGTGTTTTGAATAACATGATACTTGGCGGTTTTTTTACAAAAAAAAACCTTTCTTCATTAATAACTTAGGTGCTATTGCTTCTATTTATTTTATTATACGGATAGTGAACACTTTTTATTACAATTAATAAATTGTTTTTATTATAGTATACATACTACATACCTACCTATATTTTATTAGCTCTTATTTTAAATAACTAAGATATAATTGATGTAAATATGTAATTTATAAACGTATAAGATGTAGCTGATAATCATTTTAAAACGTGTTTATATAAAATCTTATCTTTACCATAAATATATCATATAAAACCTATATTAAAAAATGTAAAATAAAATTGATCTTACAGCAATTATTACTATATTTACAAAAAATGAAATTAGAAATAACTATAATATAAATAATATTACCTACCATAAATTCATATGTTAATTATTTGTTTAATTTAATAAGTTCTACGTAAATTTCAGATAAAATTTGAGTTATTATTTTTTCAAAAAAAAAAAATAATAATAATAATAATAAGTTTTTTTATGTATTTAAGTGATAATTAAAAATAATTCTTCAACAAAAATGTGTTATCCACGAATATTGAAATATAATTATAATAAAATAAAATATAACTGTAATAACAGTAGCATTGAACATGGATTAATTAAATAGTATGCATTCTAGGTAGGTATGCATATTTATAATATATATAATGGTATACTTTGCAATCTTTGAAACAAATTTTACATTTACATATTTTCTGCTCGAATAAAATTAATATTGTAACCACACGTTCGCATAAACTACGGTAACACCTGCAGCTCCAGATGTACGAAATTAAATTTGGCTTGATGAAATTAAAAAACAACACTATATATACCTACTACATCGCAGTCACGCATCCAAAAAAAAATTTCGGGAGAATTGACTATTTGTGCCCTATTCTGCTACGACTCCTTAAAATTGGGTTGGTTGTAGATATTTTACAATGGTTTTTGTATTTTTCGAAATTATATAGAAATTGGCTGCATCCGAATCGGGTCTCGAAAATAAAATACTAGTTGGGTCCCGGATTTTTTTTTTGTTAGTATACTAGTTGAGTACTAGATTTTTTTTTTGTAATATACTTTTGTGTCCCGAGTATTTTTCGATAGGTACTATATATTATACACATATTACAATTCACAATTCTCCTTTTCTCCTTCCCATTTCTATAGACTTAGGAGTTCGAGCTGTCTATGATATATCTTTGACCACAGCAGGTATGATTAAAATGTTTTATCACCAATAATATAAAATTATAAATAACCTAAATTTTACAAAATATGACACAATAAAATACCCATAAAAAAAATAATTAAAATGTTCAAAATTAATATTACAAATTAAAAATCCATGAACATGATAATGTATTATTATTATTATTTTAGATTTGAATGCATTTTTTTTATTTATTTAATTGGTGGTGGTGGTGGTGGTTGGACGAGTCAAAAAATTATCTCTCAAAAATATCAATTATATTCTATAATCTATACTATAATACGAAATGCTTTGAATCTGTACTTAATATTATTAAAGAAACGTCACTATGGTTGATCGTCAGTGGTGGATTTGGGGAGGGACGCTGGGGACGGAGCTACTCTTCATGTTTTTCATGCTTAACAGCGTACCCCTTAATTTATTTATAAATAAATATCAATGTAAAAACTTTTCTAATTTTAAAATGTACCTACCTTTAATATTATTTTATAAATGTACAGACATATAGGTAGATTATATAGTGCAGTTAATCAGGAATTTTAAAGTTACATATTATTGAAAAAAAAAAAAAAAATACATTTTAATTATAATAAAATTTAAATATATGATATATTGACGATTCGAGACTTTAGATGCGTATATATTTATATAATGTAAAAATTTATAAAATTACATTATTTTTATACATGTTGAGATTTCATTTTAGAACTGAAACTATAATAATGATAATTATGTGGGTTACATTTGCAGTTTTGAAAATTATTTAATACAATATTATATTATACTAGTGTATACGATATCGTAACTACTATTGCTACTGTAGTGGACGACTAATATTTATGTACTTATAAAATAAAATAATTTACATAAAAAATATAACGGTTAAGTATACAACCGATGCTTAATATGAAAATGACAGTAGCCTGTCGAATGGTGTCATGGCGATAAAATAAAAAATAAACTCGTTCAATATATACAATGTGTACTCACAATTTATTCAGGTAAGGTGCTAATACTGTTAAGTGCGTATATATATAAATTAAATAATATTTTCAAAACTTTTTGAAATAAACTTCGACGATCGCTAAATAAATCCACTCATATAGGTAATGAGGATTTTGAATAAAAGTTTAGTAGGTAATTCAATATTTGTTTCCCTCAAAATTCTTGAGTGCCGGAATGTTATATTATAATCGATTAAGCGCGTATCGCTGGAAATCACGGACACACTTATTACTTCATAATTTATATTTAGCAGGTATAGACAACGTGACTCTTGAGCGTGAAAAAGTTTTGGAACATTTTGAAACTGTCCAGTTATAATATTATACTTAAAAATAAAATAATCTACGTTATTGGACAAATCAAATTATAATTAGTGCGACGCGTATACATTAAAATTCTACCGTTATGATAAATAATAAAAAAAAAAAAAAAAGAAAAAAAAATGTTTCGAATTGGAAAAAAATGATATGAAAAAAAAACTATATGCGCAACTATACATATATTAAAATTAAGCATAATATTATATTTGCCGGCGTGCCGTTAGCCGGATAAATCGCAAGTGGTCGTTGTGTGTATAATATGTATGGGTATACCTACGGTTTTTTTTTTTCAAGTTTCAACTCATAACTAACTGTATACGTACACATTTTACGGTATAATTTCATGAAATCCCTTGCTCGTAGGTAGTCGAATTTCAAATAGGTACATTTGGTTTAATATAATGGCCATGGTCGTTATAATTTATTATTTATACAATGTACGATATTTTTTTATTTCCGACAAACAAATAAACATTTACGAAAAATATTTCGGACAAACAATAATCGTGTTCGCGAATGTTTGTATATATTGTACCTGTACGGCTGTACCTGTAACGATATGTTTATATAGCCATTATTAAACACAGTAGTCATAGTGTTGGGTAGGACTTAATATGTATTCATTGATGCATTTAGGGGAGGTGCTAGTAGCCCTTCCAAATTAATAGCTTTATACATATTTATTCTTACATTGATTAGGCCACATCAATCTAAATGAATTCCTACACGTCCATCGCATCTTTAGTCACGCAAGTGGCCATATAATATGTATATAAAATCGTTATCCACCTATGTTGGCTATACTACTGTTCTATTTATGGTTAAGACAGTGATTACAAACAAGTTTGGAAAAGTCTATTATGCGATCGTGCTAAGTTTCCGGTTTCTTTAAGTATTTTTTGGTTCATTCGTTATCGAGAGTGGATCCCGGGGGGAATGGGGGAAATTCCCTCCTCCGAAAGTCATGAACATTTTTATATAATGTATTCATACTATATAGGTTACCTTTGAAAATGACGTTTTTGAAACTGCCCCCCCCCCCTAAAAAAATCGACTTTTTATAACTTTTGACAGACACTTTTTTTTTTGTACGTATTTTAAACTTGTAATGGTTGATCCTTAAAAATGTCAAAATTTTACAATTTTAAATTGCTTATGCAAAATACAATTTTAACATTAAACAAAAATGGCTCTGTCAAAACGTAGTAAATGTAGTAATTATTTATCTGCGATTATTATTCTAGGTACTATATATTCCTCTTATTATTAGAATTCTTATTAAACACTTTTCCTTTTAAAATAATAATCAAGGAAGTTGTAGATGTAGACCAAAATGTAGTTTTATATAATTTTTTATCAAATTTTTTTATAAATTACTGATAAGTGGTAAAAAAGTTTTGACAATTTTATCTTGTTAATTGCACATCAATTTACCAGTACTACTGTATATAATGTGTACATTCCAAGTCTCTGACATTATTAATTTTTTATTTATAACAATTTTCGGGCATTTTTGGTATAGATTTCCTGTTAACTTAAGAAAACTACTTATAGATATAGTAGGTAAAGTAGGTACTAGGAAAATCGAAAATTGACTTTTAAAATTGATTTCTTGTATCAACTACAATAAATTTTCTAGTAGAAAGTTTATACTCCCATTAAACTCCTTTTACCTAAACTAAAATTCGAATAAAAACGACAATACGACAACGGAAAATCCAACATATAGTGATTAGTGCTATAGAAGTAGAACGCAATTCTCCAATCCACTAATAAAATTAAATATAAACAAATACATACCTACCTACCTAGAATAATTTTATATATGGAATAAAGTTTATCATTATCGCATTGATTTCGCTATCTTTTTAGATTTTAACTATTCAAGGATAATGAATATTATTTATTACCTATATGATACCAATATGATTTAATAAGATCAACTATTTAACGTTTTATATCATGATTTTTATCTAAAACCTATTATGCAATAAGGACAAAAAACATCAGTTTTCGTAATTTCAAGATTTTTCCAAAAACAAATTATAATTTTAAAAATGTAACATTTATAATTGATATATAATATTTTATTTTGTAATTAAATTAAATCTTAAAATTGTAAATTGTTGACTTTTATATTTTATTAAGTACATCATGCAACTTAGCTATTTTGAATTTTATTAATATTTGATACTGAAATATTATAAATTTTTTTTTAGTTTCAATCGTGGATTAAATCTTTTATACAGCTTATATATGGACAATCTAAAATTCAGTCGCATGTTACTTATTTAAAAAAAAGTTAGTATTTTAAATGTTGAAATGGGAGGGTAAATATGTATAAAAAAATGTGCAACTCGAGTCTTTGGTCAGTGTTAAAGATACATAGTTGAAAATACATATATAAATAAGTACACGATTAAAAATGTATCGTATTAATGATTTGTGTATATAATAATTTATAATTTACCTTAAATTTCAGTTTTTAAATAACTACAATTACAGGTGTCTTGAGTAGGGTATACTAATGAGAAAATAAACAAGTATCAGATTATTACGTAGGTATACCGCATAGATTTATAGACCGATTTATAGATTTATAGACCGCGTATTACACTCATTTTGTATATAAAACGTTGAAGTTAACATATGTGTGAGAGAGAAAGCCTCTGAATTTACTTTTTCAAAGACATTATAATATACAATTTTATAATATTTCTTGACGAATTTCAATAAGGTGTGTGCTTGGTTATTGTGAAAACTTGATTTTGGTAAATGTGGTTATCTGTTATACTATCAATATTAATTTATAATCATAATTATTGTCAAGGCGTGTTATAAAATTATTTATGAGGTTTTTGAAGAAGTAAATTCAGAGGTTGTCTCCCTCACGCCAACAGACTTCAATATATATTACTAATGCACGATCTATATATTATTATAAGTCTTTAGTATACCGTAAAGAGTGTAAAGAAAGGTATATGATAGTTGCAAATTGTCGGTTAATCTTAAAAATTAAAAACAGATGTGTTGACTGAATTACAAATAATAATAAAAATAAATAAGTTCAGAAAACCTAATTTATGAGCATGCTAAATTTCCGATTTCTATCAACCTAATTTAAACATTAAACTATAATTCCATAAACAATTTGTTTCACCTACAATACTTATGTACAGAAACTTAAGACCAACTAAACGAATAAAAATTTTAAATATTGATATTGGTAAATGGTAACCATAGAAACGAATAGTAAGGACAGGCGAACGTACGGAAATTAGAGAAAACAATTTCTTTCAATGTATTAGATTTACCGGTTCCTGTTTGCCTAGTAACTATATTAGTAAGTCGAGTACACCAAAAAAAGCTGCACTTTTGTTTGGAATGTGCCACTTTCTGTGGTCAAAGATTATACCATAAGGTAACTTTTTAAATAGGAAGCCACTTGAAAATCCATGTAAAATATCAAAATGGCTATCATTAAAGATGGCCGCTATTAGTCACCTTTTGGCGTACTAAATATGCTTGTAACTCAGTTTCTTATAGCCCGATTTCAATGCTCATTTTTTATCGAAAAGATCTTATAAAGTTTAAACTTTTATATTCTAATATATTTATCCCTAAATTTGAAGAGTTCTGCACAATTTTTAAAAATCTAAAAATTTTATTTTTCTCACGAACTTCATTGATAAATACGTTTTTGATTGTGTTCGGTATCCTTTTATTTCCCCACAAAATAGATGTTTTGTATATGGGGTTTATTAAATATATACATATATTTAATATGTCAAGAAAGACTTGTTTTTATAAACAACAGTAATTAAAATTTTTTTTTAAAACCTTTATTACATTAAGGAATATATAAATTAATTGCTTCTGTACAGCTCTTATGGCTCTAGATATCGCAATTATGGTCCATCCCCATCCTTCTGGCCGTGGAATTTCGTCTATTCCTTAGCACGCATGACCCTAAACTTGTCGTATCTAATATACTGAATGAAGATAATGCTGCCTTAATGCCTCTTTTATTGGGGACAGACTTTGTAAACAGTGACTTTTCGAAGTAAAGAGAAAATTTCTAATATGATTGACTTAAAAGTCTTTTGCGTCTTTGTAGTAAAGTAAAACTTCTCCTGAACTTGAAAAGTCTCATTAGAAATAAATTTTTGTAGTATATATATAGTTTTGAAGGCTTTAATAGCTTCAGGAAATGATTTCCACACTTTCCAGGCAATCTGTTTCCCTTTAATTGTAAATGATGAAATTACATCTGATCCAGTAAATTCATGAAATCCTCTCAATGCAACAACTTTCTGTTCACCCATTTTTTCAAACATAACATTAATACTCATGTATCTCTAACCCTTTATAGCACCAAATAGAATCCACATCTCCTGAAGCCCCACAGTTTTGAGAATGTGAAAGAAAGAGATGGCCAAAACAACTAAGTAAATCAGTATCTACTGAAAAAATAATAATTTTTTTGCTCCATGTTCAACACTGTCTTTAGCGTAGAAAAAAATCCTGCCATTTGCTTCTTCCTGTTGCCTGCATTTTACTCCATCAATTGAAGTTTTATCCGGTTGAGATAAACGAAAGATACTATCAATATCAGTATTAATATGAGCCCAATCAAACTTCAAAAATGTATATTCTCCCAGTAACTTGAAAAGTTTAGTCTAATTCTGATCGTAGCAGAGGAAGTCGTTCCAATTTTTAGTAGAATTTTTCTTTGTGCTACTTAGTAATGATGACCAATACTTTTTTTTATCTCTTACATGTTTTTTCAGATATTTTTTTGAGTAAGTATCCCAAGAAATGTGTATTCTGTTGTATAGAACCTCTCAGCATCATTCAAAATTCTGTTTTTGAATTCCATGTCACAATATTCTCCAAATGTCTGTGATGTTTTAGGTGGAAGAACGTGTGCTGTTCCATCGTAAATGATTGTGTTACAGAATCCTTTAAATTTTAGCGGATCAATGACTTCTTCCAGAATCGCAGAACACCATTTGAGGAAAGC
Source organism: Pemphigus obesinymphae (assembly GCA_025469235.1). Taxonomy (NCBI): domain Eukaryota; kingdom Metazoa; phylum Arthropoda; class Insecta; order Hemiptera; family Aphididae; genus Pemphigus; species Pemphigus obesinymphae. The sequence continues at coordinate 20,714 of JAIPRL010002204.1, read as the reverse complement.
GAAGGTAGGGCACTGGTATTTTTATATTCAAAAAACTTGGCCAAATCCAAGTATCTATTTTCACTTACAATGAAAACCCTAAAGAAAAGCTCAACATCACTTCTCAAGTCAGAAATTATTGGGGAGAACACCTTTTTTCGAGCAAAGTAAATACACTCACTCTGGACTCATGACTCAAAGGATTTATTACAAGTTGTGCAGTTGTAAGGCTTTTTCTTCAACACCAACTAATGCTTTTACCCGCTCTTAATCCATTATAACTTTTGTGTTCCAAACCACAAGATCACACGAGTTTTTTTTAAAAAGGTTACCAAACTCAAGAAAGCATCTTTTTAAATATTCTTTTTGATTCTGAAACTTGCTCTGGTAAACAGCATACTGTTCATGATGAACTGGCCTGTCAGTATTGTTAGTTTTGCTTGTTGACTAAAACTCATCGAGAATGCTTACTAATTGTGGTCCAGAAAGCATCTATCTTCTCAACTTATAATAGATCAACAGCACCTCCATTTCCTTTTGTGAAGGCGTTATTTTGTTCGTGAGTTTAATCTACAGTGAGAGTAGAAAAATAATTGTTAGTTTTATGGATTACAAAATGACCTTTGCAAAAGTATTCGTGTACACTGGGTACTGTGTGTTTTAGTTCTTCTAAGTATTTTATATGAATTCGTATTTATATATGTATAGTTTGTAACAAAAAGTACTTTTTTAAATAATCAAATTTCAGGTACATTGAACAAATGACAAAAAATAATTAATTTTATAAACATATTTCAAGTTTTATATGAAATGGTGCTATTTTAATTATGCATTTATCAAGTAAAATATTCTATGAATTAAAAAGTTACTTGCCGTTTGAAGTCTTTAAATTAAAATCTTCAGAGGATATTTCGTGTACCAAAATCGCAGTGGTACCTATAATAATTTACCACTTTGATATATTTACGTGATTACTGAGAACATAACACAATATTACTGTGTTTCACATATAGGCTAACCACTTTTATGACATTAAGCTTTCTGTTACACCAAGTGGTAAAATAATATACCAATACATTTTTAATAAAGCTAGGTGGTAAATAAGCTACCTGTGACCTATAAAGAAGGCCACCAATTATCATATTTCAAAAAGAATTACTAAATATTGAAAAATATTTGTTTTTTTTTTGGACATTGTGCAGAACCTTAAGATTTAGTGATAAATATATTAAAATAGAAAAGTGTACTCTTTATAAGATCTTTAAAACAAAAAAAAATAAAATTGAAATCGGACCATAAGAAGCTGAGTTACAAACAAGTTTAGTGCGCCAATACGGCGACTAATGGCCATCCTTAATGGTCGTCATTTTGGTGTTCTACATGGATTTTCAAGTAGCTCCCTATCTGGAAATTTACCTTATGGCATTAACTTTGACCACAGAAAGTGGCATATTCCAATCAAAAAGTGCAGATTTTTGCCTATCTTAGCCATGTACCAGATATACTATATGTTTAATTAATTGTAAGTACAGTCGATTGTAAAATCAACAATTTCTCTAGTATATATATGTACTAATTAACCATGACAATACATAGATAGGACATATGGACAGACGTTAAGAAAACCATACTCGTGCTAGATATTCTGTTTTCTATAACCCTATTAACTATTAATAAAATATTTATAAATAATTATAAAATAAGATGAATAACATATTTTAATTTATTTTAGTAACAAAATCAACATTTTCTCTCTTAAATATGTACTAGCAACTATGGATAGACGGACAGACGAATGGATACAACGGAGATAAAAGGTGTCTAAACCTAATAGAAACCTAATATGAAATGGAACGTTTTATGGTGAGAATAATCCTGGAAGAATAATGTCATTTCATTAGTCCAAACCAATAGACAATATGATATAAAATTCAAGATGTAAAAGAATCTTTTAATATCTAAAACATAACATTATATTATTCGATAACGAGTTTCAAAATGTCAATGGAACATTATGTAATGTATGTAATTAGTAATAGATTATATTTACGTAATCATTATTGTATATTGGACCAAATTATATTAGTAGATCACATATTAGACCACAACCATAACGTTAAACTTAATTATTAGTTTGAGTGAAAAATTTAACTTGTTCAACACTTTTAAACACAAATCATCGTATGTTATGATAAATCGCGTACTGTGATTCTCACTGCAGCCTACAGTTGCTCAAGACCGCGGGAGTCTCTTATGTGACAGTATATGACACTCCCGCGGTCTTGAGCAACTATATAATAGTACTATAGGTAGTGAGAACACATGAATCTTGTGAATTATTTTAATAAAAATCTGCAGGAGAATCATTACGGTATGCCAAAAATGTATATGATCCAAAGCCCATTACAATACTATAATATATACACGCACTATTGTAATCGGCTTATATTATAGCAGGGGCTATAAAAAATTTTAGAGTAGGTACATTCTAAAAGTAATCTAAAAATAGTTCCATATCCGTACACCACTTTTTACTGTTGTGTAATCATGATACTTGTTCAAAAATATGTTTACGATAAACAAACAAAAATACTTTTCAAAATGGTTTTAGAGGTAATACACATATTATAAAATAATAACGACCTCTCCGGTGTTTTACGGTACTTTAATTACATTGTTCAATATTATATGTACAAAAAACCTTCTTTTCACCTTTTCAAATGACATTAACTTATTAATAATTATTATTTTGCAAAACACCGAACATCTGAAGTATTATATATTTTATAATAGGTGTTGTAACTTTTAACTCTGAAATCCTTTTAAGAGGTAATTTCGTTTGTTTTTCGTGGACATATTTTACTACCTACTAAAAATCATCGGTGTGGCGTTTAGAAAACCTGTTTTTATTTTGGTTTTCAATTCAATAAAACCTTTTTCCAAATAGTCGTTTCGTTTGGAAGTGTATTCGCATTTCAATAGCCAAAAACTTTAGTTTCCATAAATTCGGTAAGCGGCTCTACTGGGTACTACATATATAAATACCAAAACATTAGCAATACCTATCAATAAATACATAGTTACTGCAGGTTACTAATAACTGTAAGAAAAAATAATTGGTGATTTAATTTTTGGGTTTTAAACTTTAAAATTTGAAGTGGGTATCTCCATCAGTCCAGTTACGGTTTCAGTTTTTAATATTACCTATTATTTTTCTCTTTGTGCATATATTACAACCGGTTTGATTTCGGTTCCTGTCCCTGCTACGGTACACAATAATATGTCGATACAATATAGTATAGTGCATACGTGTTCTTGAAATCCATTCGATAATTATTATTATTTCGGGCGCCCATTTAGACTACGAGTATTATATTATTATATTAGGCGTTATATAGTATAATATTATATTATATTGTACGTGAGCGAGTGCATGTCCGCAGCGTATACACACGCGGAAATCCGTTATGTTGGCCGTATTGTCGCGTTATTTTCGTTAGATTTTTATTATTATTATTATTATTATTATTCGCACGCGACATTATTATTCGTTTTTTTGTCTTCGTCGTCGTCGTCGTCGTTGATTATTAATATTATTATTATTATTATTATTATCATTGGTTGGTTTTTTTTTTACTTTATTTTTTATTTATTGACGCGTGCAAGGCAGAAACGGAAAATGTCGAGCGCACGTGTGATCCCGACGACAGACAATAAAGGGACCGCTGCCACCGTCCGCGCAATGTGGGTCGACTGTACTTAACGCGAAACGAATCGATGAGAGTCCATCGCAATTTTTTTTCATTACATATTATACGCCTCCCCCGACGACGCGGTGCGTGTGACCTACTGCCGCCGCCGCGCTGACGACACGCTGCAGGCACGTGCGTGCCTACGATATTTTTTTAATATATTATCATATATATATACGCACACATCAATTATTATCTATATATATATATATATTATTGTTGTATGCGCATACTGTATATATATATATATATGTGTGCGTGCAGCTGCTCATTGTAGGACTCGATCGATTTGTTTTTTTTTTCTCCCCGGATATTGTGTTGTTTTACAATATTGTTCGAATAGTTCGGTTTTTTTTTTTAATTTTTATTTTAGACATACCTATACTGTTCGCACACTATTTACAATACCGGACCGCTGGAATCCCGACGAAACAGAGGAAATATGACTTCGAGATGCCGCGTTTTATCCGTTAATACACTCGTATAGTTTTTGAACGCCTAGAGAAGTGGACACTCGTTTTTTTTATTTATTCAGTGTGCCGCGCGTACCGAACGTCTAGCATACAATGAGAAATCGGCGATATATTTTCTACACTATACGTAGACTTCCGGCTTACCCGAAGGTTCCTAGACGCACATTGTATGTCTAGACAAATTTAGTCGTGATAACCATCGACTCCGAATAGTGTAAAAAAGTGTTTAAAATTCTACTTGTAACAGCACAATTATCAATGAATATCATTAACGATTCAATATTCCACTCGTAAAGGTGGACATTCTCAATATTATTGAAATCGCGTCAGGGGTAAAACCATACACACAGACGGAAATCATATTTTTCGAGGTTTTCGCTTCGGAGCATTAGAGAACTATAGCAATAACCGATTCAGTATATTATTCAGTTGTTGAGTTTTGAGCTATAGCTGCAAGAATTCAATTTACCGAGGTTATTATTGTATTCAAACCGGAGCGACTAGTAGCAGAGCAGTCCAAATGCGCTCCGAGGGATATGGACATTAGCGCCTGAATGATAAAACACTACCTATCGATTTATAATCGACCCAAAAGCGCCCCGTTTCGCATACAACGTTGCCGTCATGATTCGTGAACCGTTTCTACTTCACGGTACCTAATATACTTGAATGCACGTGATTTTACGAGAGTAATTATTAATAGTAGAATTTTTGCAACAGTTTACCACTAATAATAAATATATTTGATGTAATACAAATTATTAAAACTACACTCTATTAAGTATTATGTATTATCATTATCCAAAATGACCAATGTAGTAATCATTTTTTAATAATTTGTAAAATCGCGTTTGAAACAATACGTATATTGTATCATTTTTAATAATGTATTTAATAATTAAATAATTAACTATAACTATAGTATATATATATATATATATATATATATATAATTTTTTTTCAAAACAAACTTGTTTTTAATTAAAAACAAAAAATATTTTTCTTACATACATATTATATTAAAAACAGTAATTGGACATCGGGAAAGTCACTTAAACTAATCTTCCATTCATTAGTCTAAAAAAACAAAAATACGGAGTGCTCCAACAGCCTTAAATAAACCATATTAATTAATTCCAAATGTCTAAAAGTCAAAATGTGAGGACCTGTAGGTCATTTAAATGGACCATAAATACCAATCCATTTTGATGGAAATTTTTCATAACATCGATAATCGATAGATATTTCTTAAAATGCCTTTATATAGAATCCTTTATAAATCAGGATTGAGACGTATTTTTAAATCGCGTACATTTATTTTATAGTTAGTCGTTAGTGATGTTATTATGTGTAATCTTGTCAAAAGATATAAAGTGCGTAATCGTATTCCAAAATACAGATCGACAATATTGAATGGTCTGAACGCATTATTATTCAAAATATTTCGGGCACATATGGGTTATAAAAAAGGTGTTATGAATTACACCCATTCAAAAATTCTTCTACACTGGTTAAAATCCAGTTAAATATTGAGTGGAAGGAGTTAAATCAAGGCTGGGAATTAACGAGTTAAAAGTTAAAATTAGGTTGAAAAGTAAAGTTAATTTTAATTTTAATTGAGTTACTTAAAAAGACGCTACACTGCAATGTTTCCGTGCATTAAACATGCGTCGGAAGGTGTACGTTTCTAGAGAACTGAATTAATTTAGCATACAACAACCTCTATAAAAAAATTTACGACATCAAAAAAAATTTAGTGTTAGTCGAGTTACAAGAATTTTAAAAATAGACAATTTTGGAAAATTCAAAGTCTTATAAATTTACTTCAAATAATTTTATTGAAAATCACCCATGTAAAAATTTAGATTATTTTACGATGTTTAAATTTTTATAGAGATCATTAAATGTTAAAATCACTTAGTTTGTGAAAAACGTGCATCTCCTGAAACACGTTTTGCTTAGTTTTTATTTAGTTATTTATTAATAATTTACAATAAAATATATGTTACAAGAATAGAACTATTTTTTAATTACTTCTGAAATGTATTTAAATATTTTTCAATCATGAGAATTTCATTTTTCTAAAAATCTCCTTCAAATTGCCTATACAAAATTCCTTAAAAAGCGGATGTGTAGCGTCCTTTTAAGCAACACCTGTGACTTTTAAGGGGTTCTGTATAGGCAATTTTTAAGAATTTTTATGAAAAATAAAAATTTAACAATTTAAAAATATTTAATTACATTTTAAAATTAACCTTAAAATATTCCCATACCCGTTCACTTTTTATTGTGCAAACACGAAATTTCTGCCTAAAAGAACAATAGACGTGATAAAATTGTGAAACTTTGGATTTACAATCTATAAACAGATTTGAATGTGTCGGCCTGACTTCTAGGGATCGATTGAGCCATTTTTCTTTATTATTATAGATTAAAATATAATCAATATTTAAAAATTACAATTTTTAATGATAAATAACACGGCTAAAAAAATATAATTAAAATAAACGCCTCCATCGATCTAATCAACTAATGAATTAAAAACAATTTTCAGTATTGAAATCTGACTTTCAAAGTCCCACAGTTTTGTCACGTTTTTAGGTCGATTTTTAGTTAGTATTGCGACCTCTTAACAATGAGTTACTTTTTTTTTTTTAATTAAATTTTATTTTAAGAAGTTACTTTAAAAAAAATTTAACGTGTTAGTTTCAAGTTAAATTTGTAAAAAAGTATCTAAATTAAGTTAAATATTGTTTAAAGAACGATGCAAATTTTCTGAATGAAGTTTTTACTTTTTAGTAAACTTAGCCTTTGTGTTTATCCAGCATAAAAAACATATTGAGATATATTTATATTAGTGAGAACACAAAAATAAATGTATCTTAGCAGGTGCGAGACATTTTATCGTTTATTAAAAATTTTTAACTTTTAACTAAGTTAATAAAGTTACTTTCTTTTTCAAAGTTAACTTTTATCTTATAAAGTTAATAAAAAAAATATTAGTAACTTTTAATTTAACTTCACTAGAATTATTTTAAATTAAATTAGCGAATTAAAAAAATTCGTTAAGTTGCCTACCCTTTAGTTAAATAGTGCACAGACCCTTGATAAATTTTGCCCTAACCTCTCTTAATTTCGCCTAAACTAAATTCCTATATTATTATTTTAGATTCTAATTTTATAATAATAAATTCTCAGGACCGTTCTTCGATTCGCTAGCTATGTGCGTATCTTAATTTCCTTTCTCACTACCTATTATGCATTTATAGATTGGATTTACGATTTTTATGTTTTCCAAAATCACGAAGTAAAAGTATACCTTGTATTGCGCCGTTATTCTACGGCAAAAGTTTGAAGACTTCATAGTGTCTTCGGACATGATGAGTGTTTATGTATTAGTATTAGTATGACAATCGTTATCCAGCCATAATTATAATAACCTATTTATATATCATTATTTCTATTTTTGTTCATTTGAATCACATATTGTACATTTTTACAAAAGTGACGAGAGTATGATATACCCGAAATTTCAATTAAAAGTATAAACGTATTAAAGTTTTAATTTGTGGAGTTTTATGACAGCTGATATCTTAGGCCCTTAAGACATTGCAAAAATAACCTAAGATTGGAGTCTGTCAACAACTTATACAAATTTTTATCGTATTGGTAGGTATTAACTTTAATTGTAAATGACAGTGGCGGTTATACATGATGTTCAAGGGGGGGGGGCGAAAATAAAGGCAACCCTCCCAACCCCATAACATTTTTATATATTATATAGTATATAATATTTTAATTTTAATTTTAATACGAGTATATTATAATATAAAATATACATAAAGATTATAGGTAGGTATAATTATATATTTATATATTAATAATATTAATAAACCACTGTAATATAAATTTATTTAAAAAAAGGTTATAATTATAATTTTGCTTAGCAAAGTGTACAATAATATTTTCTATATTAATAGGAATATCTCTATGAATATGAATATGTTTATTTATTTGAATATGTTTTTGATGTGTATTAGTTCTTTGTAATCTCATATCAACATTAAGTTCTTTTAAAATCGGTTCACGTTCTTTAAAGATTAATTGAAATTTCTCTTCACACTCCTTACGGCTCCTTTCAAGAATTGTGTATATATCTTTAATACATTCTGATGCTGAAATAATAATATCTTGATCATTTACCTTGTAATATTTTGCTTATAGGAAATGTAACAGCTAATAAACTTGATAATGAAAAAATTGATATAATAAAGTCACTATTACGAATAGCTGCTATCATCATTTTGACTTTTGGAGAAGAAATATTTTCTTTCCATTCAGATATATCAGTTAAAGAATCTACAATGCCAATAATGGATTCTTCAAATTGCATTATACTGTCGTGTCTTTCCACTCACCTTGTCTCACACAAACTATGTAATTTTTTATGTGTAGTCAAATGTTGTTGAAGAGTATAGTTACGTTTAGCAGATACATGAAAAAAAGAAACAACTTCTTTTATAATATTCCTACACGGTTTCCTACAGACTGAACAGCAGATGATTTAGCAACACTGAGGTTCAAAGCATGATTGGAGCAAGGGCTGTGTATGGCATTTTTGGCATATTTTTTTATTTGTTGCACAGCACCACGAACTTCAAAACAATAACAGAACAACCATCAGTCCCAATACCTACACAGTTATCTAAATTTAATCCTAATTCTTGTAATATTTTTACCACTGTAACATCACCTAAAATCTCTTCTGTTATTTTGAGTTCCACATTGTCTTTAATATCTGACACATCATCTTTTTTTTTTTATAAATATAATTATGACAATCGATAAATTACATAAATCTTTCATACATAATGTTGTTTAATACATAGCCAATAATTAAACACATTTGTGAAATATTAGATATATCAATGGTTTCATCAAATAAAACACTGAAATTATTTGCTTTTTTTATTTCCAAAAGTATATAATCTAATATGTCTTGTTTGCAACATTCAATTATTTCGTTTTGTGTTAACTTGCTAACATATGTAGCTCTAGTACCAGTTGTTTTTAAATGTATTTCAAGTAAATGATCACTAGCATCAATTCTAAATTTTAGTAGTTCTCTAAAATTTCCTTGATTTACTATCGAATTGACTTTGTCCTTTTCTTCTGTTTGACAAACTAAAGATCCATCTTCTCGATTACCGCGCAAAGGAATATTTTGCCAGCCTAAAAGTAAAATAGTTTTTATAATTTGTCGTAACCGTTCACGATTTTCTAATATTTCCTTAGTACGTTGGTCATTTAATAAATTAATAACTTCAGTTTTAGGTTTATCATAAGTATTTAGAAAGTTTATTGCTTTTTGTGCATTATCTTCATGATATCCATTATCATGATGTACTTCTAATTCACCATCCTTACCTAATAGTTTTGCAAATTTATTATTAGGTTCGGTAACTAATTTTGTTATTTGTTCTGTTCTATGCATACCTACTTTAGTTGAAGTTAAAAACAAAACCCATATTTTGCAGAACAATCCAGATTATATATTGGAATACTCAATCCACGGATATTGTTCAAAATGATTTTTCCTCAAAAATCGCTTTTCTTCTTTACCTTTTTTTATTATGAAGAGAAAATGAATATTGAAAATTAGAACTAGGAATATTGCTTCTTTTTAGTATAATTGATTTCATATAATCACTGACAGTTTTACTTATAAAATGTGCTATATCTGTTTCATTTGTACCTTCAGACTGTATAGATTCATTAATTTCAGCTTCAGGTTTTTTTAAAGAAAATAGTTCACTTTTACCTGCACTAGTGCTATCGATTGTATTATGATCTGTCTCTAATGGCGAATTATGTTTTGCTTATTTTGATGCACTTTCAAAATAACTGGTTATTCGCTTTATTGACACATATTACAAATAAAATATGAAATAAAACAATTAAAATGAATAGTAAACACTATTAAAAAATAATAATATTAGTAAAATAAAGGAAATTGAATAGATTTAAATTTAAAAAAAATGAAAATATAAAACATGAACGAAGTATAATATATACTATATAGTTTAAATCACAGTCCACAGATAACAGAAAAAACCACGGACTAATATATATACTATTCGTGGTTAAAACGAAAAATGTACTCAAGGAAATTATAAATATTTTGCTATCAAAACATAATGTTCGAAAATTTGCAGATACGAGTAGTTGGGCCGGCGATATACTAAATTTAAAAAAATCCCAAGGGGGGGGCGATCCACCTCCGTAAATGACTAATAATTACAAATCAATATATATAGATATTATATATAATATATTATATAATACATAATATATATATTGATAACGACGAGTAAATATAATATGATATGTACTAAATAAGGGTTTTTTTTTTGTCTATACTATATATATAGTGGAATTCTGTACGTTTAAAGTAAGACTATAGAAGAAACATTAAGATTATTTGGAAAATTACGTGGGTATACCTATAAACGCGTAGTGTGTGCCTGCAGCGTAAATGCGTATACAGATATTTGTGACGATCGTTTTATTTACATGGATGTATTTCTATTTGCATAAAAAAAAAAAAAAAAAGTATTTAAAATACATAAAACAATATGATAAACATATATAGGTATATCTGGTACATACCTAATATATCGCGGTATAATCACCCGTTCTCAAATTGCTTATTTTATACGACATCGAGCTGTGAATAAGTAATAATAACATGCAGTGCGCCGATTCGACGAGAGACGTAACAAAGTTTAATATAAAGGACAAATCCTCTTCAAACTGGTTTTCGTTTTCCAATTGAAATTCAGCCAGATCGCGGTGTTATAGGTACACTGCAGCAAACACACACATAGGTATTCTGTATAGATTATGTATAGCAGTGTGCGTACTTTATTATATTGGCTAAAGTATATATTTTACATTATATATAACCGGTTAAGTAATTTGATTAATATATTATTATTATTATTATTATTATTATTCCCCCCGAGTATGAGTACGCATATATACGAGGGTAGACGGACAGACAGACAGACAGACGGACAATGCGTGCATATATAATGTGTAAATTTTGGGGAACCATCGATCATATCACAGAATACGTACACATATTATTTAAAAATTCAAAACGTGTAAGGTATACCGTATATACCATACAATACGTTAAATTCGTTACGTGTACATACACGTCATTATAAATACATGACGATTCTTGCAGGTTGCAACGATGAAGTCTAACAAATCGAATGCACACAATATTATGTTGTTATGAGCAAACGTCACTCTATCCTTGTCGTTTTATGCGCATCGTATGATTTTATTTTTATATTAATATATTATAATAATTGCATGTCTTTATATACGCGATAAAACGTACGCGGAGACGAGATCAAATTACATCGCACGCGGTCTAAAACGTTGTAAACTGGTCGACGCAATTGCCACTTGCCATTATCTTACTATAAAACTATAATCTACTGTACATAATAATAATAATAGGTACGTGTGAATTACTATTATGTTATCCAGTTCGCTTTCAATATTCAATGAGATATACGAGACGCGTTATTGTTTGTATACGAAAAATAAAAGTCGTAAAATAGTTTTAAAAGTAGACGTATAAACATTAAGCGCACATATTTTATGTATTTATAATATAAACGCGTAAACATCGCATAACGACTATAATAAAATTATTCAAGTGCAAAATGTAATATGTAAATGTATACCTAAGTCTAATTGCGTAAGAATATTACGTTTTTACTTTTATTGTGTACCAGGTACCTACCTATGTACAAGTGTAGTATGAAATTATAACATGGCGTATTATTTTATTATTCAACAATTTTATTAAGCATTCATTAACAACAAATATTAATATTAAACTATTGACTATAATATATACCAATATTTGTACGTCACTGCTCAATCTTCTTCTTCCCTTTTGCTTTCTCTCTCAACTATTTGGGGTCGGCCACCTTAGTCCTCAACTTCCACTTAACTCGATCCCCGCATCTTCTTCATTTACACCAACCCTCTTTATATCACTTTTATCACATCCGACCACCTATTTCTCGGTCTTTCTCTTCCTCTTTTTCCTTCAACATCTAATCTTACTGGCTACCGCATCTGTCTCTATACCCTCCTTAAAAAATGGCCGAGTCCTTTCAATCTATTTTTCTCATTTTGTCTATTATCGAAGTCACTCCTATACTACCTCTTAAATATTTACTTTTTAATTAATAAATAACATTTTTTACTTTGTCTTCTCTATGTTTGTTTTTATTTTAACAAATACGCATTTCGAAAACAATGTTTTCATCTTCAGTGTTAAACAAATTAAAATTACTGTATAATAGGAGTGTGAAAACACAGTTTTGGTGTGTCACAATGCTAAGAACGTGGTAAAGAACGCGCTCCACTCGCGTCCATTCCAAGCCCGCACGAAAGAACGTCCAACGTAAAGGGGCTAATGCAAGTGTGGTGACTGGCGGGTGCTGAGTAGAGATTACAATTTTGTCGAGTGTGAACAAAAAATTTCTAGTCTGAATTTTTCAAAAATAGTTTTTCCAATAATTCGTATACTACACGAATGGTGTATCTTTTAAGCTTACATCGTTAATCTTACGACCAATATTATCAAAGATATGAAAAACGAAATAGTTCTATTAATAAAAACTTGCACATTTGTTACTTTTTGTACGAGTCGATAGAAGTTTTTTGTTTTTAAAGATTATGGCTAATTCAAAAAAGTTCTGTGTGAAAAAATACACAATTTTGTTAGAACAAAACAATTGTGTGTATATCACACGATATCACTAATACTGCAGTAAAATTTACGGGTAAACAAGAATTAACCATAATGAAATATGTTTTATAATTATTATAGTTTATTGATATCACTTCAACAATATTTTATATCACGAAATTATATTCTGTGATTACGATTAAGAACAAAAAAGTTCTATCGTGCACCAATTAATTATTTGTGAGTACAAAAAAGTTTTATGGATAGTACTCTTTTGTTCTAAGTAAATATTGTTATGGTTTTTGATTGATTATTAACTTTGTGTTACTTTTTTACATTTATCTAATGATGATTATGATAAATTAGATATTTTAGCATTTACTTATATTTTTTTCATCTCCAAAGGATGTACTGATAAAAAAAAACCAATCACCAAGCTTTAAAAACGCTTTCCTGAAAAATGTATACATCAAACATAGGACTTTTTTGTTCTCACCCCACGTTTTACTCTATTGTACACCAAATATTTGTTTAATATTTAAGAAAATTTTCTTAGGAGTAAATATCAGTAATAAATTGAAAAGTAGACTTGGAGATGCAGTGGCGTGTTTACAGGATAGGCCGACTATGCCCCGGACCTACCCAAATTTTATTCGATCTTTTTTTCATCACATGTAAAAATTGATTTAGTAAAATATATCAGATATGACTTGGTTTTACTTATTACATCTCACCGGCAGAATAATATGCAAAAGCAACAGTTATTAGTAAATATTAATTATTATTATTAAATACATTATAGTATATGCTACCTATTAGGCTGATGGAGGAGTTCTTATCGTTTGGCATTCAAATACTATTAAGTGATAATCACTTAAAATGGTTGAAAACGATGTATTATTTTATTGATTTAGAGTATTTAGACCTATCGTATATTATTAAAACTGACACGTTTGTGCGGGCCTTAAACTACTCATTCTAATTTCAATAGTCCGGCACGATGCGCACTCCAATAACACTTTTGAAAACGTATATAGATTTTACATTACTTACTCTAGAAAATAATCGAGCCAAATTTTTAATTTTCATATTTTATACTATAATTAAAACCATATAAAGTTTCCAACATTTTCAACATTAATATCTAATTAAATAAAAACAATTTTTAAAAAGTTCTTCAATCATTTCCTCTTAAATGTTAATTAAAATGTATGTACTCATTACGATGTACTGATGATCACGTACGCCTCACACGAACACAAAATCATACAAAGAATGTATAATAAATTATCTATAGTAGTAATACTCCTTAGATTCATGTAATGTGGAGGCACCTTATTCTTTTGTAACTATGTTTAAAATTGTATACATTTTGTTGAATTTTTTTTTCTGTTGTTCTTTATGTACTAGTCTGACATTAAAATGTTATTTAGTTTTTACTAGTTGATATTTAAATTTATTTATCAAGTATAGTTTTTAAGAATACAAGTTCAATTAAAATGTTTATCATGAAACGGTTTTGATTACCCAAACTAAACCATTCAAGCATGATTGACGAATTTGAAAAAATAAAAAACAGACAAATACCATTTACTCTCTAAATTAAATGTTATGTTATTATTTTATAGTTTTCTTAAATTGTTTAAAGTGATTTAATATGGACAATGTGTAGTAGTTATAAATTGTATAAAGGTCGGTTTTTTAAAAGTCAATTTAAATTGTAATTTACTGTTTCAAAAAGTTAGAAATGGTTTAAAGCTAGTAATCAATTATAATTAGAAAATAGTTTTAAACTGGAAGCGATTATCCTAAAATTCAAGAAGCAGTATTTAATGGGTTATTGGTAATCTCTTATTTATTTTTATTTTTCAATGAATCGTTTATCAATACATGTAATTAAAAACACCACTTAATACCGGTTATCAGTTCTCAATATTTTTTTTTTCAAAGCCGTATTAAGCCCTGCTTATAATAAAAAAAAAAAAAATAGAATATATTACAGAAAGTATAGTTACCAATAAATGAAAATTTTCTCTCCGTATCCTAGGCCAAATCTTTCCACTGTTACACTGTACAGAATACAACGGGCCTACCCAAATATTGTAAACTGGACATGCCACTGTAGAGATGATACATTACATATACATTAATATGTTATAGATATACTTTGCTGTTTCATTGCTCATATTTCATAACATTAAAAGAACGTCGTGTCGACACATTTTCAATACAAAACTTGTATTGGCATTTTTCATTATTTTTATCAACTAACAAACATCTTAAAAATATGAAACAAAAAACAAATTATAACTAATAACATTATCTATTGCCTTACGCTGCCTTATTTTTTTGATATATTCATTTTTTTCAAATTTATGATTATTTAAAAAAATCGAATTTTCGATTTTTTAACAACTCATAAAACGTGTAAAAATGCACATATCAAAAGTTGACTAGATAGAGCGCTAGATAATTTTGTTCTCTATAATATATTTATAGATTATTCTATGATTATTGTCAAGTTAACAAAAATGAAAAATACGTAAACATGATTTTTTTAACATATACGTAGTAAAAAAGGTGTGGGACACAACTCGTTAGCTATACGAAATAAAAAGTCCTAACTCCGAGATTTTAATCCCTAGTGCTGACGGACAAGTCTAAGACTAAGAAAGTGACCATTACTATAGTGGGTGCCGGATTACAGGCCCATGAAAACAACTGTAGGAGAAAATAAACATTACCACGATTTCATATTTTTTGACACACAATAGCATGATGAATTTAAAAAGTGTCAAAGGCGATTATTTTTGTTCAATGCCCAATTAATCATATAATGTATTAGATAAAAAAATTGTCCTAAAAATATTATAATTTATAACTTATAAGTACTTTATTAATGATTATAAATT
The DNA here is from genome assembly GCA_025469235.1 of Pemphigus obesinymphae. Taxonomy (NCBI): domain Eukaryota; kingdom Metazoa; phylum Arthropoda; class Insecta; order Hemiptera; family Aphididae; genus Pemphigus; species Pemphigus obesinymphae. The sequence continues at coordinate 4,816 of JAIPRL010002204.1, read as the reverse complement.
ATAATCATTAATAAAAAATTTTAAAAACCAAAATATGTAAAATACCTATATAATTTATCACCATGCGTGAGAACTAAGATCCCACTAGTCATATTAAAAAAAATTCGGATTATAAATAATAAAATAATAAATTAAATATAATTTCCTATAAAAAGTATGTTTAAGTTATCTGAATATTTTTACCATTTATAATACCTATATGTATTTATAGTTTCCATTATTTATATGTTTTAAACACGGCGCAACCGTATAGATAATACAAATGACACGAAAGTACTCTATACGCGAATAGCATTTTCAAGTCATTTAAATGCATACATCTTAACCTTAAACAATATTTTTATGGCGCTCACATATACGTAGGTAATTTTCGATCATTTTATCCATTCATATATTTTAAAAAGCGCTTTGAATTTATACATCAAACTGATAATTTATTTATATTAAGAACCTCAAAAATCGTGGGTAAGTATATTCAAGATTAGCCAAATGTAATACTCATAAGGTTAACGACTCTCACGTAAACTGATACAATGAACGACAAAATATAAGTAAGTACCTAAATATAGTAAAATGTGTGTCATTTTAAATTTATCCGTCTACGATGCTAAATTTAGTAATATAAATGTATATATGTATATACGCGTAAAGTAAATTACTAAATACATAATATTATTATGTGCAAACTGCAATTAGAATACGGTTTTTAAATTATGAAATATTAAAGTAATTACGAGTATAATAATTACCTATATCTTAAATTTGTATATCTTATAGAGATTAGTAATAAATTTAATTATTATTAAGATCTACTGTTTTTATATTGCGTAGTAAATGGAATAATAGTGATCACATTAGTTCGGTCAATGTACTTTTATCAGACATTTCTGTGGTGTATTACAGTAATTTTTATCTACATGAATATAATAGGTACATAGCAAATATTTATCTAACATACGTGCAACAAAGTCAATTTGCGTTCCGCATATCATTACAGTATAAGTTTCAGATTTATGTTAGAGTAATTGACCTATTATCAAATTCAATAAAACCCGAGTTTTTTTTCTTGAATATACCTTATTTTAGAGTTTAGGCGGAGCGAGTAAGTTATTTGATTCACAATGGTGTATTATATTTATATAGGTACCTAATATTTCTATTCATTTTTATGGCTGTGAATACATTTTTAAATAGGAGTGCACCAAAACTTTCCATAGATATATATTGTAGTATATATTATTATAGTATTCTAAATTAGACACATTTGCTGATTATACGTACTTTAAAATGTAATTTTGGAATTATTTTTCAATATTATGCAATAACACCATCTTCAATAAAATGTACTTTGTGTATAGTGGTGAACTCAGAAAATAATAATTCTGCTTGTTTTTTTTTAACCATAATTTTATAATATGGATTTTACTGAATCTGAGAAAAGTGTGTTTTCCATGTACTTTTTAAAAATGTCCAACGTTAATTTTCTTTTCCTGCAATATATTAGAAATACGATTCGCAACTGTAAGTATTTATACGTGGAAATTGAATTCGCTACAATATTGTAAGCCATATTGATTGAAACATACTAAATAGAAATAAAAATAACCATAATATGTTATCGTGGTTCTCTATAAACACCAAGTAATATTATTTTCGACTTATTCAACATAACAATTTCTTCGGATCTGTTATGCAATATAAAAAATAGCAAACACTATTTTAGCAATTATTACGGGAATTATGTCCAGATTTCGATAACAACGAGTTATTAATCTATAAACTACGCTATAAATCAATCTACACTCCACGCATAACCATACCTAATTCAACGCTACGGCATTACCTACCTACTCAATGGGAAGTTACCGGTTTATGGTTTTGGGCCAGAGGAACGGCTTCGTCGCTGCTAGTCTCGTTCTTAGAGCGAATGATCTAGCAGTCTACGAACTGCGCAAGATGTGTCTTCTATAGTCACGAAGGACACATTGTGTATTATCAATTTCCACTTATATTCTACGTAAATGTTTCAACTTTTCTTTTCGTTAATCGTTCATCTATCGAATTGTGTATTTATTTGTTCACTCATTAATTATTTAGAAGTATCTATGCCTATGTGTGTTTTTTTCCGTATTATTATTATTATTATTATTATTATTATTATTATTACTATTATCATCACTATCAAAAAAAATTCCTATGTTATGTACATTGTATTGTCATATATGGTAACCTATGTTTTAGGCAGTCCGCTTGATTTTTTAAAAATAAAATTGCTTCTCTTTGAGTTATTAAAAGACTATAAATAATACGGTAGTACGTTCTTATAGTTGGTGAGAATGAGGATACCCATACCCCTTTAAACGTGGCGAAAAACACATTCACACATTTTCAATGCTATACATTGTAGAATTATTGTAGAATCGTACGCCAGCTTCTTAAGAAGACGATAAACCGATGACTTTCAGCGATAAAAACACATTTATGGGAAACTGTTAAAACGGATTCTTAAAGTGGTTTTATGGTTAAAATAATTATTAGGTAACAAATCGATAGAGGACAACATTTTGAAGTGAACCTCATTTGGGATTTGTAATTTATTTCTTTGAAAAAAAGTTATTAAAGTTTAAAAAAGTAAAAAAATTAACTTTTAAAACTACAATAACTTTTTTTTAATTATTAGATTAAAAATCTGAAATGAGCTTCACTCCAAAATTATGTCCTTTATTGATTTGATAATAAGAGTTTTTACTCTAAAATTATTTTAAAAACATTTTTAAGACTTTTACGTAAAAACGTTTTTTTTAAAATAAATATCGTGATTACACAACAGTAAAAAGTGGTAAAAACAGGGGACCAATTTTAAATTACTTTTAAATTGTACTTAAATATTTTTAAATTATTATATTTTATACTTCTAAAATGTTCTTGAAAATTTCCTATGCACATTAAAGCCATTAAAGGGGTAATATACCTCTATAGAAACGAGTGGGTAGCATCCTCTTAAATTGTATTTGTAATAATTGTCGATTATATACAATTTTGAAAATGTAATTTTTTTGTTTTTCAACAGCTTATAGAACATAGTAGAATTAATTAATCGTAAATTTCTGGCATACGATTATAGTATATTCTCATCTTTCTATTGGTAACTACCAAAATCGTAGACCTACCATAATTAATAATTATACAATATATGTACTATTGGAAATACAAAAACACAGTTTTTAATAAATAAAATGATTACGCAACAATAAAAATTATTCATATTATTTAATTACTTTTAAAATATATTTAAATATTTTTCATTGGTTTTATTATTATATATATAATATACATACATTATTAAAATTACACAAAAATTGCCTATACAAAACCCTTAGAAATCGAGTGTATGGCATCCTCTTAAGTCTTAATAATAATAAAACTTGATCAATTTTTGGTTTAAAACAATAATTTATTTATACGAAAAAACTTTTATTAAAACTAAAAACTTTTTTTCTATCCCAATCTGTTATCAAAAATTTACAAATTGTCTCAAATTTAAAATATAAAAATCATTTTTTTCCGATAAATATTTTTTGTTGGACAAATTGTATGCGAGTCAAATTTTAATAGAAAATGTCAGTAGTTTTTTTGTATATCATTGTCCTAAACCCGAAATTGACCAACTTACAGCTTTTTTTTTTTGAAAAAAATTTCAAATTTTAAAATCATTCTAAAATACAGTAAAATACGTATTTGAATATTCTCTAACTTCTCCCAAAAATCTAATTTCAATATTTAATTCGAGAGCAGTGAGCAAAAATATTTAGTGTTACATAAAAACAATGATTACACTGTATAGATATATGAATAATAGTGTTCGGCTTTGGGTCCTTGCTTATTTTCCCTGATAATACCTGAAATAACCAAGGATACACAGAGTGAGATACCACTGTGCATGCTATTTGCAGATGATATAATACTGATAGGAGAGTGTCCTGAGGAAGTGAATGGTAGACTTGAAGAGTGAAAGGAAGTTCTTGAAAGTAAAGAACTAAAAATTAGAAGAAGTAAAACTGAATATATAGAGTATGATATTGGTGAAAGAGAACATAGATAGAATAGGAAAAGACTGAAAATTAAGTTGAGTGGGGATGTAGTGGGAAAGATTGAGAAATTCAAGTATTTAGTGTCTGTTGTACAGAAAGATGAGTGATTCGAAGAGGATATGAAACACAGGATTAAGAGTGGATGGATGAAATGGAGAGTGGCGTCAGGTGTTTTGGTGTATTATAAAGCAGTAGTGAGACCTGAAATGATGTAATGAACAGAATGTTGGGCAGTAGATAGGATGATAGAACAGAAAATAAGTGTAGCAGAGATGAGAATAATAAGGTGGATGAGTGGAGTAACTCGAGAGGATAAAATAAGGAATGACATCCTCTTAATATAATATAATAATTTATAATTTTTTGATCGATATACGGCGAATAATAATATCAATAAAAGCATCAAGAATGATACATGCGATCGTGTGTTTAATACAATATTACCAACATTTAGTGCGACCACCAGACATCTGCTCCGGATATGTCTTGTTTGTTGTTGTTGCATCAAAAAATAAACAAGACAACTCCATTTGTATAATATCTCTGCACTGAAAGAAAAACTACAATGATATACCTCTACCATCAGCTGGTGATTCCGTTCTTGATCTTGGTTTCACCCTTACTCAGACACTTTGTCCTGGCAAACATATAGAGACTCAGTGCTGTAAAGCACTTAAACTTCTTGGTTTCATTTTTCGGATATCCCGTGAATTTCACCTCTCTTC
>JAIPRL010002203.1:0-64266 GCA_025469235.1 Pemphigus obesinymphae | reverse complement strand
ACAGAAGGCTAATACACCGTGATCGGAATGTGTCAAGCATTTAGTGTAATACTCTATACATGTACCTATACTATATCTAACATACAGTATGACAATAATACTTATTTAATACATTATATAGGGTAGTATCTTAAATTACAATTTAATATTTCAGCAGTATAAAATATGCTTTTAAACAATAATTTTTAAATTGTGTAGAAAATCAATGATTATATTACTGACCACTCCTGATATATTTATATATATATATATATATAATTGATAATACCTGAACAAACAGAATTTTCTGATGAAGGTTTTTCAGGACAGGCCTTGTTGCTATTTAATGAATCTGTTTGTTCAGGCTGTTTATTTTTCAATATATTTAACATAAATTTATTCAACTGTACTCCATCTAATAAAATAAGAGTAAAAATGTTTACAAATTATAAAGTTATATTGGTAGGTCTTGACCCAATATATTTTCTAGCTTAATGAAGAGATTTCAATAAATATCATGTTATTTCACCTGATTTTAAATAATTATACAATTCATCAGGAATGAAAATTGTATGTTCTTCGTTTTTGAAATTGACTGTCACTTGCATGATGAGAAAAACTTAAAATTTAAAAAGCATAAAAAACACAAAAAGTAAAAACAACCAACTATCTTTCGTCATGGGCGGGAAATAGGAATATGAATGAAAATTACTTGTTATCTGTATATGATAAGAATAATTATCAGTAGAGTTAAAAGAACCTAGCGATTTCTTTTGGGTAAGAAGAGTTTACTCCAGTGAACAACACTAGGTTTTCGAACGGTGACCTTAGAGTTAACACTGATTTTTCGAACGACACGAAATTGACTATAGTTGACTCGAGTTAACTAGAGTAGAGTTTTCGAACGCACCCCAGTAGTATCCCATTACAGTCCCGTGTATATATTATTATTACATATATAGTATTATAAACTACAATAATATATACTATCGTAAGTATTACCTATTACATTAATTAAAATGGACGGATTTCATGAATTAGTCTGATATTATTAATACATTCATTTTTATCACGTATATATACACCCTAGGATGTCTCTACTCTCCCGTCAGGGACTCCTATAGGTATCCTCTGGGAATCCCGGTGGTACTAGGGAATTGTGAAGGACACGGCAATCGTCCAAGGAACTTACCACAGAGAATATATTAGAGCTATACTATAGCACAGAGCTATATTATGTATTCGGTACCTATACCTATTATAATATTATTGTAATAAGTAATTTCTGACTTTCACAGTTTTGTCATTCGCTGTTTTTGTCATTTACAGTTTTGACTTCGTTGTAATTGTTATTTTGTCGTAGTCATAATAAACATATAGCCAACTGCTATATGCTTTTCGTACAAATCATTGAAGTTACTACACAGATTATATGAATATAATCTGTATATATATATTACAGATATATCTGTATGTATAATCTGTAATATAATTATATTCATAATATAATCTGTGGTTACTAGTTTCCGCCATATTTTTGAATCTTATCACGTTTAAATGACCGTGCATTATCACAATAATTAAATAAAAAAACATTATAATAATTGTATACAATAGCACACATATATCCCATGTAAATAACCGCTGTGGTGGCTTCACTTAAGTACAATAATAACAATAATTATTCAAATCTGTCAACGAGAACGTTCACTCAATCATAGTTCCTACTTGTTGATTCTGTAACCCGTTGTTGACTCATTCATTCAACATTGTCATTACGATACTTCGAAATCTTTGCTTCGTTTCTGTAAGTATCACTACACCCTACAAATGCAATTATTTTCCCATGTCTGTGGTTTTAACTTAGAGTTTTGATTTATTTAGTGCTCGATTTATACGTACCTATGCTGAAAAGATGGATCAATTAACAAAAGTATTAGAACCCGCACATCAGTTCTCTAAAGACTCGGTCAGGTTGATAAAGAGATGCTCTAAACCTGACAGAAAAGGCAAACTCAACATTTTATCTCGTTTGTTGATTACAGTTAATTAAATTATATTTTGTTCACAGAGTTCCAAAAAATCGCCATTGCTACAGCCATCGGCTTTTCCATAATGGGTTTCATTGGATTCTTCGTTAAACTTATTCACATACCCATAAATAACATCATTGTGTAAGTAGATTCGATTTCATGAAAAAAAAAAAAACTTAATGTGTAGGAACTTTTCTTATACATAAAGGTATTATAGGTATAATAAATGTTCCAAGGTTTGGAAAAATGGTACATAATTTGCTCTCTAATACATTTATATACTGAGTTACATACACATTTAAAGGTACATTTAAGTAAAATAAGATTCATTTAGCTATTAATTATTATAAAGTACCTATATAACTAGGTAATAATACTCGTTTTGATTTGACTGGATGACAACTGAGGTCTTTTACTATGCCAGACGTTAGCCTTTATTAGTGTGTGGTTGTCATTGATTGATGATTGTTTTGATTGGTTTGAGGTGGTTAGATGTAGTTAGATGTTAGGTGATGATGCCCAGGGAAGAGGTATTTGTAAGATTTTGACTGTTGGTTGGCTATGACCTAAACTCGCAGTGGCAGAATCTGGACTTTAGTTTTTTGTGGAACATAGCTCGATCTTGTCTGTGGATGGTATCCTGTAAGGTTTTGAAAGATGTCGATTTAAGTAAAACTTCATTTCTAATGTATGATGACATATCTGTTATCAATCAGATGCTTATGGTATATACTGCTTCCAGTTTGCGCCAATGACTGGGGAGCAGGAATGGAGCCCATGCTCAGCATAGGTTAAGGCTGAGATAACTTACACTTTTAGCAGATTGAGACTGGTTTTTATGGGAACTGGGATATCTCTATTTAATATGGGATACATCATACTACGTACTTAAGTAGCCTTTTAAACTATATTTGTAATGTGTACGTCAAAATTTAACTGACGGCCAATGGTCATTCTTAAGTATTTTACATTGTTTAATTCATTGTCAATATTACATTGTTCAATACATTGCCCAATTCAGTGGTGTGTTATTTAGTATAAGGCTTTGCGGTTAAACAGGACTACAATAGTATTTGATGTAGCACAATTTTTCAAACCGTGCAGACACTAACTGAATTTGCCTTTGGAATCGAATAATGGTTATGTTGGTATTTTTATTACTAGTAAAGAACATTGTGTTATCAGTAAATAGGGAAATGTTTGCCTCGGGTGTTATAGGTATGTCATTTGTAAATAGTAAGTAAAGAGTTGGTACAAGGCAGGAGCCCTGGGGGGTACCGGCTATGTTTTTTAAGGGTAAGAGAGTTTGTCTATTTTTATCGTGAGGAAGGAAGTGATTGTTTTGATAATATTTATTTTAGACGTTTTATAGAAGAGACCGTTATGCTAAACTCGGTCAAAGGCCTTTTTTACGTCTAGAGATATACTGTATGATGTTGGTTATTGAGATTGATGCTGATTTTATCAACTAAGTTGAATAACTGCTATGTAGTGGAATGATCTCTGCAAAAAGTTGCCTGTTCTGGCCTTATTTTTCCAACTTAAGTTTTGTTTAGTTCAGCAAGTAAGATTTTTTCATAAATCTTGGAGTGGAGAGGACAACAGAGTAATTTGCTTGTAGCTTTCTGTTTATTTAAGTTCTTTCCTTGGCTTTGGGATTGTTACAATAGAGGCCCTTTTCCAGGCAGTCGAAAAATAGCATAACCTAAGGCAACCTTTAATAATGTTTGTGAGGACAATAATTGTATTTTTCGGAAGAAATATTAGTGCAGTATTGGTAATTTTATTTTTGGCTGGGATTTTCTTCCTAGGAACCCTTGAAATTAGGTTTTCAATGGTATCCCTGGTGTAGTGAACGTAGAAGGATTGGCGATTTTAGAATTTTTGACTTTTCGAACTGTTGAAGACACTTTTATCCATTTATATTATTCATTATCTTTTAATATCCATTTGATATTAATGATTCTTAATTCAGTATTTTTGTTCTCAAATTATTTCAAATGTTTGAAGTTCTTAAATATGTTATACATTTATACCTAAAAAAATATTTTTTTTTATTAGTAGAAAACGTCATTTTAATTATTTAAAATTATTATATATCCTATGTGTGTTATTAATTTAATATATTAATTATTATATTTTGTAGTGAGAAAATATCATTATTTTTATAAGTACTAGTGTAAAATATATTTCCCACTGTAACATAAAAAAAACATTGCTACTTGCTGCTAACAAGTTATATTTTTGAATGATTGTTTTATCTACAAAATATAAGTATATTTTTTGGCACATGTAAAATTTGTATAAATTTTATTGCTTATTTTAAGTTATAACAATATCAAATATATTGTTTTTAATAAACAAACATTAATTGAAAATTAATTTTTTGAGAAATTTACAAAATGCTTTTACGAGTGCAAAACTTCAATTTTTAGTCTTAATTTTCAATATTACCTCTATTATTTTCCTTGTACAGTAGGTATTTATTATCGATGGTAATAAGTATGAATTTATACAAAGACATTGTAGCACTTTAATCATCCCCAATAAATTTATTCAAACAATTCTGTCTTGTTCTCTTGGCTGGCATACTTGATAAATATATTAATAGTTGAGTATTGAACCAACGTTGGATCAAAATGATAATGATTATTTCCATTAATGAAATAATCACCAAATATATTTTTCAAGTAGTTGTTATTTGTTAAATGTATTAGGTATATATATATGTCACTTCTAAAGTCTGATATAGGCTAATGTGCACTTTATTCAGATAATGTGCACATTATATAATCATATTATATATTTACTTATATCTACCATAAATACACACATTTTTATACTTTTGACTGTTCAAAAATAGCCAATATTAGACTTAACATAAATATAATATGTTAAAAACTTATATTCATGTTAATATATGTTAGTATTGATGTTTATATGCTAGGATTCATTAAATTTATCCATAAGCCTTAATAATCTTAATTTTTTTTAACCTTACAACTGTTTAAAAATTTGTATAATTATAGTAGAGATAAGTACATATTTGATATTATTATATAATATAAAGGTATTTTAATGTGTATATTATCTGGATAATCTGAACATTAACCAATATCGGACTTTAGCTGTAATATATATTTATGTATAATAGTAAAATACATACCTAATATGTAAATTTCAAATTTCTAAACTTATTATTTTCGGAGTTATAAAAAATAACCTGATGATATGTCATTTTTCTAAGTGTTTGAAAAATGTCATAAAAATGTCCCTGAAATGTCATCCTGATCAAGATTCTATCTGTTTGAAAAGTTGTTTATAAAATATATATATTTATATATTATATATACATTATACATAAATAAATTAATGTGTAAACTAGGTATGACCCCAACCATGTCTTACTATAACACTACTAATTTTATATACATATTAAGTATGTACAATAGGTATTAAAAACAAAAATTCATTCTACATTTATATATATTTTGTTGTAACATGTATTGTTCTTGAAATTTACCTATATATTATAAGTTCCTAATATAATGTTATATGATGTTCCTAGAATACAAATTGTTCTCAATTGATTGATTTTTTAATTTTATTTAATTATTTTTTTTTTTTTGTTACAGAGGATCATAAAGTGTTAACAATGGACTTATTGAATTCCTAAATATGTGTCTTGGTGAATTTATAATAAACGATATACTAAATTTAATACATTTTTTTGAAATTTACGTTTTTACAATGTCATACTACTTATCTGTATACAAAAATAAATTGTATCAAACATCATAATAAATAAAATAACATTACATTTAATTGGTTTCCTACAAATAGGTACTCTCTCTTTATTGGTTTCATACATGGTTAAAATATAAATTTTGTGTTATGTATTATTATAGCATTATTATTAATTTTTTTCAAGTATTGTCTTAAAAATTTGGGAATATAACGTAGTTATCAAAACTTAGTTACTACCATACTTATGTCAAATTGAACTTGTGACTATTCATGCAGTAATATTCAGTTCTTACACATATATAAGAACAAGTGTTCTATTGCTAAATTTGAATCACATAAAGTGACAGCAAATTTTACAGTCTATATTTTATTGTCAAAATTATGTTTCTATGATAGTTTTCTACCGAGGTGTCCACATAGAGCTGAGCCTATTTATTTTACATGATAAAAGTAAAAAATATAAATTATGTGGTTGACATATTGGTATATTGTATGATTGCCCACAACTTTGTACATGAGAGAAGTGTGATTTCAATAAGATAGGGCCACAGCTTATACCATGAGAGTATCTACATAAGATGTCGGAGAAATATTTCTCAACCATCTCATATTTTAGTGACGACCCTTGACCTCCACAGTCACCTGAAGATCTCTGTATGTTTTTTCTTTGTGGTTTTTATCTAAAACACTATTCCTTGCAAAAACAACATTAGTCAAAGATTGTAATAATGCCTTGATGGCATAAGAGGTAACCTTGGTTAACCTAACCAAGATGTTTTGAATAAATTAACAAGAATTTTTGTAGTTAGTACTACACACACACACACACACATACAAACACGCGAAGCGTATAAAGTGAGATCCATAAGAAAATTGGTACGTTGTGGGATCTGGTCGAAATATTTATTTTTAGGCCTTTGGAAAAAGTACGTTCATTTTTAAAATTAAAATTATTTATAATGTCATAATAATTTACAAAATACACACAAGTAAAAAAGAACATTGTATATATCATTCTCAGATCTTGTGTGTGTTGAAAAAAACTTATTACTATATTAGATCCATATATGTATTCTTTAATTAATTAGGCATTTTATGAGATTACGTGTGTATCATATATGATTAATTGTAATTTAGTGAGATCCGTACAATGTTGCTGTTTTAACACGCAGATATACTATATTATACAGTAGAGACCAGATTCCAGAGTGTTATCATATAACTATACAATACAAAATCATGCCAATCATACCTATTATGTAAATACTGAATATAGTACCTATCAGTGGCGTAATTAAGGCTAGATTATTTGGGGGGGGGGGGGCATTAACAATTTTTCATAATATTAAAATACACAATTTGTTTTTAAGTAGGTAAATGTAATAATTGATATTTATTAGTGTTTATAATAAAAGGTTGACTTTTCTTGGCTTCAAAGTTAAATTTTGTCCTACGTATTTTATAGATCCGAATATTTAATTAAATTATGCGTTAAATAATACCTTCTGATGAGTCCCTATGTATGTATCTTACCTATATGGCCATAATATGTACTATAGTTTTTATATATCTTAGTAATAAATTTAAATCGTCGGATTTCTGTAGTATTTTTCACAATTTAATTAAATTATAATAGGTATATAATAATAGGTATGTATTTAATTGGACTTTTGATCATACCGACCTGACGACAATTTAAGCAAAATTATAGTATGATGCACAGTGTACCTAGATAAATTACTGAAAAAAAGCATTTTTTATGTTAATAGTAAATATATTAATGAGCAGCTATAACCTAAGCAAACACGAGTTAACCTGCCATAATTAACGAAATGTAGCATCTCTAAAATTATTTATTGGCAATAATCTTCAAGTATATTAAATTTGTTTAGATTTTCTTTACTTTATTTACGAGCAAATTGTAATAATTGTTTAATAATTATAAATATTACAAATAAAATTATACTATAACAAATTATGAATATAGGTAGGTACATATTTTTTATTTCTTATAGGTAGGTATCTAATAATGAAATATACTTTTGAATTCAATAAAATGTTAAAATATATACCTAGTAAACTTAACTAGGTAAGTGTTGACTAGTTTTAACTATAAATTGGTATTTAAAATATTTTAGTAATATTGACTCTATAATTGTAGTTAATATTATATTATATTAAAATTATTTTTACTATAAATTGGTTACTAATAAATAGGTATTTTAGCAATTTTGACTACATTATTTAGTTAATTTAAATACTTAAAAAAATAATGTCTATAAAATATAATAAATATTAATAAACAAAAAAACTAAATGTATATAGTAATTGTTACTATATCGTTTTTATAATTTTACTTATAAAATAGTAATTCGAACTAGGTATATTGCATTTAACTATAATATTTTAGTATTTTTTTTTTTTTTTATGTGTTTCAAACATTGCTTCATTGTTATTAATTAGTAATTACTATACTATACGAGGAAAACTTTTAATTAACTTAAATATCATGGTCAATATATTTTTTTAGTATTACCTCAATCGAAGTTGACGGGGCCAATAAATCTTTTGTCAGTGTCTCTGTGTCATCCTTTGGCAAATGTTGTGTAGCATTTTAACTCATTATTTTTTTTAATAAAATAAGAAAAAACATTATTTTTTTTTTGTTTTTTGTCCATTATTAAAAAAAATTACTTTTATTAATATGATACAATACCTAAAACACAATACAAACTCACGCGTTCGGATGGTGGAAATAAAATTGCAAATGGTCGTAAATTCTAATAGATAACGGTAACCAAACTGGTACCTACACCTATGCACTTCCAATAGTACACATTGTATAATTGTCGTAGGTTAATGATTTTGGTATCAAAATAAAGGTGAGAACTTAAACTATTATCGTACGCCAGCTTTTTTGTGATTCTATTTAATTCTGATTAATTCTACCATGTTCTATAAACTGTTAAAAAACATAAAACATGATGAAATACTTATTGTATTCTTCCCTGTATGTTCTATACAACTATTTAAACTATAAACAAAATAATATTATAAAAAGTAATACTTTATAATTTTCATTTACGTTTTTAATAAAAAACATTCTTTTAAAATGTGTTTATACAAAGTTTAAGATGATTAAATGTATAAATTTACTTTTTTCTATGATATTACCGATAACAATAGTGTTATAGAACATTTACCATTTATTATAGTTAAAATCAACAGTAAGTACATAGGTATAAATACATATAAATATAAATAATGTTTTATTAAAACTAAAATAATAGTTCAGATAGCATGCAACACTTTTTATTATTGTAAAATAATTGTAATATATGTAATTAATTTTTGTTTAATTATTTAATGATAACTTAATAATAGGTATAGTATAGTACTTCATTCTATATAACTTTTTTTAAATTTTTTTTGCTTAAACATATATTATGTATGAATATTTTAATTTTTTTCCAGGGTTTATCTTTTAATAATGGGTATTTTTTCTTACAGTTTTCACATTTTTTTTTCTGTGGGGCTTTGTTCAATAAAATGTGTTTTTGAAAATATTTAATAGTTATTTCACGTTCTTCTTGGGTCCAAGGAACACGAATAAATTTAGGTTTACTCAATCTAGTTTTTTCCGGAAGATGATTGTGTTTAAGTTTTGTTAATCTCTTTCTCAAATTATATATATGTTATTTATTATAGTAATAAGATAATACACTTCATAGGAAAAAAAATGAATGTCTCAATGTGCACCATGCATTGTCGCATTGTGTACTTGTTAAATACATAATGAGACAATTTTTTTATTTTTTTTTCAATAGTTGAATTTTTCCAAAAATATTATTTATAATATTGAAAAATAAAATATTTTGAAAGCCTTAGTACTTGTATAAAATAATACCAAAAAATTGGAAATTAAGTTTGACCAACACCTAAATTAAAACTAAAAAACCTTTTGTTGTCTCATTGTTAACCAGTCTCCCCTACATGGACACTCCATCTTATATTAAAATAGTATATTTATGAATTAATGTCATACTTATTAAGCTAAATACATTATAACAGGGGCATAGCCAGGATTTAAGTAAATTCCTATAATAAACTTAATAATACAATAGTTCTAATTACTGTATCTGTCAATATAATACCTATCTAAAATATAATAATAAGACTTAAACAAAAGTTACGTATCTATAATAAAATATCTTATACCTAACTTTAATTGGTTAAATTAAAATGTAAAATTTATATAATGCATTTTAAATTAGGTACATTAATTTTTATGAAAAATATATAGGTCAAATAATAGGTATAGGTAGGTACCTCATCCAGTTATAGGTAACTTAAAATTAAGGTATTTCAGAGGAAAAAGCTGGGAGGACTGGTCGCGATCACTACATTCGCTAATCATTAATTAAAAATATTTTGTCTAATTGTTATAAAACCACGTTGTGTACACTGTACATAACAATTTGAAAAATAAAATTTTAAGTACCTACCCGATAGTGTTTAACTTGGTGCAGTGTTTTATAAACCTAAAAAAGTCCTCTGACCAAAAAGCCTTATATTTCCACTATGTAAGTTACCAGTAAACAAATGTCAAATATTCGTATAGGTACCTAATCTACGTATAATGTACATATTCATATTACCAAACATACCTAGGTACCTACGTATATATATATAGCAAAATAAAATTATAGCATTGTTATAAGTGGAAAGAAAACAGCAAAATAAACGATTTAACAAAATAGGTACCTATCTATCTACTATAAAAAAATTTCAAATTTCTGTAACTTGAAATTAATTGTGCACTAAAATCTAACGACTATTATTTAAAACTCATAATTATACATCGGTTTGAAAAATGAATAAATTACGTGGTATCTAAACTGCATTTATACCAAAACTCTAAAATTTAAACTAGGTATATAATAAAGTTACTTACAGGGAATGCTTTTTCCTGATCTTAAAATTTTTCGCTCTGTTTCATTCTCAGTTTGATTAACCAATGAAAGTAACTTTTACACTTGTATGTGAACGCATTGTTTTACATAAATAAAAGTTTTATTAAAATTAAAAATTATAAATGAAACTTGTGAATCGTATTAGGTACCACAGATTATTATTAATATCACAGAAACGTACGTATTTATTTTTATTATTCGTATT
Source organism: Pemphigus obesinymphae (assembly GCA_025469235.1). Classification (NCBI taxonomy): domain Eukaryota; kingdom Metazoa; phylum Arthropoda; class Insecta; order Hemiptera; family Aphididae; genus Pemphigus; species Pemphigus obesinymphae. Next base: position 53,329 of record JAIPRL010002203.1, on the reverse strand, counting down.
ATTTATTTTATTTAATATTTCACGTACGTGAAATTACGTTGATTTAATGTATCAAACAAATACTGAGTGTATTTATATGTATAAATCATATAAATATGATTTTATGAGATCCGGCCAATTTTATGCTGAAATCTCATTTATATGGCTTCTATATGCCATATTAGGGAAAACGTTAAGAGATCCGGGGTTCTGGATCTCACAACGTAAAAGGATCTCATAACGCTGCTCTATTTCTATACGTTGGATCTCATAAGGTGTCGGCGGTGAACACACACACACACACACACACACACGCACACACACACATGTCAAGACTAAGCAAAAAGTAAGTGACTGTGTCTTAGTATCTGAGTGTTTGAATGCCTACAATGGATTGACTATCCGTCTTATATAATTTTAGAAGTCCATTCATATTTTCATATTTAAATATTGTTCATGAACAAGAAATAAGGTAAAAACAACAGCCTTAAAATAGGTACATAATAAATACATTGTCCTTGCATACTTACTAGGTACATATCATAAGTGTTGGGTAAGTTACTTTTAAAAAGTAATTGAATTACATTACAAGTTACATTAAATAAAAGTAATCCGATTACTTTCAAGTTACTTTAAATTACTTTTATCAAGTCAAGTTACTGAATTCCTTCAAAAGTAACAAAGTTACAAATTAAGTTACTTTTTAACTTAAAGACATTTAGGTTTTTATTTATATCTACCTACCTATACATCAACCATATTCAAATATTTTTCACCATCTTAAATCTAATGTCTTAAAGAATATATTGCATAATATGTTATAAAAAATGCATATATTAACATAGGTGGGTATCTACTAAAGACCTGCAAGGGACGGATTGTCCCAGTCTGGCCCTCATAACGAAATAAATCCTTAAACTAGATCGGGCTTTTTAATCGTTTAGCTTTTTTTTTGGGCCAGGGCATGGCTTTTATTTTTACAAAATTGTTTGGACTGGACCGGTTTTAGTTTTTACTGCTTATTGTTTTTGTAATTTTGCACTTTGGAGGCGGGTTTCCGCCCAGCTACCTATGTTGGCATACAGAGTGCAAATATCTATTGACTATTGTCATAAGACATAAACAAATACGGTATACCACATTATTTTAGGTAACATTGTATAATACAAGTTTTTGATAGTCAATGAGGTATGTTTTTAACCTTGTGTTTCCGTGTTTTCACTAACACATATTTCTCTTTGAATAACTATTTATTATTTTATTATAGATACTTACCATGTGGTTATACTTTATAATTTGTATTTTTATTTTAAATTAATACTTATATAAAATATATAATTATACTTATATAGATTTTGTAATTTTATGATTTTTTTAAAAATTGTTTTTATTATAGAGTGGAAGACCAACTTGCTACCTATTATAAAATAAACTATTCTACATCAATAATTTGTTTTTAAGTATATTATTTGAGTTGGTACTTAAAATTATTGTTACAAATCATGAAAATTTTTTTTGTATTTGTCTACCATTTGGTTTATATATGCTTCGCCATGAACAAAAAATATTGTTATAATGATATTTAAACATAATATTAATATCTAAAATTAAGAGTACATTCATTTTTATGCTAAGTGCTATATTTTTTAGCATAACCTATTTTTGGTTATAATAACTTTTAAGTGACGAGTTACTTTTAAATAATTGATACATTTTGATTCATATTGTGTCTATTATCAAAATGGTTGAATAAAAATAAAGTTATTTTTATTGTTTCTAACAATTCCTATATTATTTCTTGAAATTATAAATAAAACAAGAATAACTATAAAGGTATTTTAATTATATATTAATCTCCTCGTAATATAAATTGAGGAATATATTAGATTTCCCACCAATAAACAATATTTAGGTAGGTAATTTGGAATGAGAAATTTCCATTTGTTAGAATTTAAAAAAAAAATATAGTTACATTTTTATGAATCTATTTGTTGTTAATTTAAATAATTATTATTATAAATACATTGTAGCATTTTCAATAATATTATGTCAATGGTTATAAAAAATTTAAAAATGCTTTACATTAAAAATAACAGTAGGTATTTCTAAAAAAATAATGGATACTTAATTATACCTGTTTGTACATTTCAAATGTTACATTGACTCGTACAAAAAAAAAAAAAAAAAATTAACTTAACTTAATCGTTAAGAAAAAAAATTACTATTAACTTTAAATGTTTAAATTATTTTCAATTAACTTAACTTAACTGAGTTAAAAAAAATCATTAACTTGGTCTGCATTGGAAATATTGTTATTTGATGAGCAAAGAGATTCCTTATAGGTATATACATATATATATATATATATATTATAGATTCCTTAATATTATTCCAAATATTGATAACTTATATATAATATCTTAATTCATAAATAAAAATGTTTTTTTCGTGATAACAATTATTTTTTATCATTTTATTAAATTAATTTTTAAAATATAAATTTTTATTTAACTTTATCGCCATCCTAGGTTGTAGAACAAAATGTAAGCTATGATCTAACTATATAATAAACTGGCCTACTGGTATTATTTGTCTTAAAAAACTTTTATAATATCGGGCAAAATGACATAGTGATATATTTATGAATATTGTGTTATTATTGATCTAAATTTAGACTGACCCCAAATAGTTGGGAGAGAAGGCGAAGGAGAAGAAGTGTGATCTAAATTTACCGTTAAATATGGTTACAGATTATTTAATTTGTTTAAATAACAAAAAAAATCAATTAAATTAAACAATAACTAATATTTGTATACATTTAAAAAAAATAGAATTTGTGAAAGTATTGAAAGTAGGTATGTCATTTTACCCGACCCTTTAGAGTAAAATTACATAATAGGTACCTACACCATTTTTAAAAAATTAAATTTTTTGAAAAAATTATTAATTTTTTAGAAATTTGTTCATCTGTATTTGTATACTAATAACTTATATAATAAGTATGTAGTCCACGTTTCGGTATTTAGCATATGATATTAACTTTTAAAAGTCAAGATTAAAAAGGTGCATTTCGCTCGTTGGGTGTCAGTAGAGGTGGATGCTCTTCGCTACTGAACTGTATATTCTTGGTGGATGTATTGCATTTAAAAGCAATGATAAATCATTGCATTCAATAAAACGATTCTGAGCGTAGCTTTGGTGTAGTATTCATAACTCTTAATATTAGTTATATACTCAGTACCTAACTATATTTAACATTACATCAAAGATCAAATGTAGAAATAAATATATGATCTTACGAAATTACTATAATTATAACTTACGAGATTACGAAAAATCTGAATTTAACGAAATCGTATTTGTGCCGATTTTTCGTCATTTTTTGGTGGTTTTACTTATGCATTAAAAGACTGTTGAGAAAATCGAAAAATGACATCTTTAAAGTATCAATTAGATGAAATGTGCTACAGGAAACCATGTAAGCTTGTAAAGATCGGAGTACTCCTTTATGGTAGTAAATTTGTTAACAGAGAAAAAAATAAAAATAAACATCATTATTAAACCACTAGCTCCTTCGCTACGCTCAAAATCTAAAACACTTTTTTTCCGTTAGTTTTTTTTTATTTAGTTAAATTAATGCACGACTAACGTTATATTATATTGTTCAGGTCTTTAAATCTTATTTTACCAACTATTTGGACTCAAATACATCGAAATTGATAATTTTGTGGAAAAAATTAAAATTACCATAAAAAAAAAATTGGGACTACGGATTTTCGAGATTTTTTAAATTTAGTTAGAGTAACGTATATTTAACGCTGTATAAAATCTTCAGGCCTTAAAACCCAAAATGGTCAAAAGGGGCTACCCTTTTAGGACTTAGAAACCTCAAAATCTAAAATGTCTATAAATAGCTCAAAATTACAAAAAAATAAAAATAAAAACTTAATCAACGTAAATATATTACTAAATTCAATATTCAACGTAAATTTCAAATTTTAATTAAAAATTTAGCTAAAAATTAAATTTTTTTAATATTACTTTGAAAAGACGACTCCTACAATAAAAATGAATACTACATAAAGTAGAAGGCATGTGATTTCCAATATACTTAATCGTTTTATCATGATTTTTTACCCGCTTTTAGAATCTTAATTCTATGTATTTATCTTAATATTTAAAAGTAAAATTGGAAGTTGGAAGTAAACTTTTCGTTCAACTTTTAAGTAATGTTTGGAAATCAGCAAGAAAACGTATGTTAATAAGCTTTAAATCTTAATTTTTTTCTCTCATCCAAAAGTATTTGAAGATTGAGAGACTTGAAAGTAAAGTACTACAAAAGAAGCCCTATTTCTCAAGAGACTAGAAGGAGACCAAGACTAGAAGACTAATAAATAAGACCATATTACCATATTTTTGAGTATGATTTATTTTTCAAAAGGGTCTGTAAAACAATACTGCTTAACTGTAAACAAATTCTGCTTAGCTAACTCAACTCGAATCCCAATCCAACTTCCTCAAAACCTACTGTACACAAATGTTGGAGTTACCATCAAACCAGCCAAACTTGAAGACATTGGACTATCTCCCAGATGAACACAAAGACTAGACTACCTTGATATTATAAGCAAAAGTATCGTTGCGGCTATCTCGAGGATAATGTGTAGATTTTTAATACCTAAATATACTTTTTTAATTTATAAAAAACCAAAACTAAACATATTTGTAATTTTTTTTGACCATTTTTCTGAATTAAAAAGGCACATGTGAAGCAAATTTAAATTTGTATAAGTACATTTTAATTAAATATTTTTACATGATCAAAATAGGTATAAATACTGAGTACCATCACAAAAAAAAATTATTTACATAGTTACCATATTTTGGAAGTTATGCAGTTTTTTATAATTTCCCGAAACATCACCTGTTCAAACATATGTCCTTTTAACAAAGAACGATTCATATATATATTTATATATATATATATATATCTATTATGTTTTGTCGTAAAAACCCGATTGGCGTTAATTATAAATTAATATTAAATAGGAGGTGAAACTATTAAAAATTATTACAAACAATTGAAAAAATAACAGAATCTTAGAAAAAAAAAGGTATTATCACCAACAACTTTCTAAAAACAAAGTGCCTACTTTTAATTTCATAGAATGATTTTGAATAAAATTTGAAATTCAAATACTGAGTGAAGTAAGGAATTTATTAGTTTAATAATTATGTGTTTTTATCAATTTGTTTATATCTGTATAAAATTTTTTATTGAGAAAGAAAGCTTTAAAGCTTAAATGTTTCATGTGCACCCATTTTCCAGTAGATGTTTTATGCAAAAGAAAAAAAGGTACAGAAAATCATAATTACGATAATATTCTAATGACATAAAATTATTACCTAATATACTTACCTACGTTTTAGTATTATATAAACATGATGGAATTTCCAAAAATATTTTCGAAAATTTGGGCAAAATTTATAGCAGTTACAGATTTAGAGATTCTTATTTATGTTATTGTGAGCAAAAATTGTAAACGTTTAAATACTAATTTTTACTCAAAATTATTTTTTCAATTTGTGTACACATTATACTATATATTAATTGCGTATAAACATATACGTATTTATTTTAAGTTGCCAAGTAGGTATTATTTTATTTAGTAATTTTTATGGATCTTTTTTATTCGATATAGAATGAAACCGGAAACGAATACTTTTGAAACGTGTTAGCTGTGAAATTCACTTGGATTTCAGTTGAAAGTTACTAATCGGTAGTTCATCAAAATGTTATCAGAGGACAGCGTATGGTGTTGTATATTTCCATCATACTGTAAACAACCGCGTAATTTCGGGTTGCAATATATTTTAAACGTCTCAAAATCCAATATAGTGCTTTTGATAGTGAGTTTTGTAACAGTTGTAGCGTTTTCACTGATTTACTTGTATTTCTTCAATCATCATTCCCATCATTTTCGAAATCGATCGAAAGAAATCATTTTAAAGGTAAGTACTTAACCTATCGACTCACTACAGGCGATCTTTTCATTGGTCTTGTTAAAATAGTCGAATAGTTAAATAGTAAAATAATACCTTCTAATATAGAACTAATAGTATAGTACTTACCTACTTATAATTGAAATAGGAATATCAGACCGAACATAATCGATAATCAAACAGGTTTCAAGAAACCAATTATAATTTAGACCCCATATATCTTTTTTGATGGAACGTGTACTGGAACCGAAATCCATTAAAATTAAATATGAATAATCTACGGTTTTTAGGGATTATTAATTTTATGAAATTACCCAAGGAAATAATACAATTTCTTTTGTACAAAATAAATAATTAAATAAATTACATAAATGCAAAAGTGGAAATGAATTGTAGTTTGGACTTTGAAGCCATTTTAATTCTAGGATTCCCGGCCTATGAGTGTTTCAATCGTATAATGATATTTACACGGGTATAATATTTTTATGTAAATTGGGCATTTATTTCTGTCATTTCTGGTTACCAAAGCCGTGACTACGGTGGTAGCAGAGGCTGCATATGCGGCTACTGCCATTTCCAAAAAAAAGGTCAGTCAATTTAAACTGCTTTTTTTTTAATTTGGTTGACTTGACCTAACCTATAGTTAGAATAAAAAGTTGATATATTTTTTGCTTATTTACGTTTAAAAAGTTTTTTTGGGTATATAGTGCTAGAAAAAAATCAATAACCTTTCTTTTTTTTTGTTTATTTACGTTTTTAAAGAAGTAGTTTTGGTATTTGCCCGTGGAATATTGGAATAATTTTATTACTATTATTAGTGAGAGAAATAGAAATAAAATAATATTTTACTATAAAAAATATTGAATTTACATTACCGGAATTAGCTTTAAAACAAAAATTCACAATTTTCATGAATCTGGAAAACAAAAACCGATAAAACCATTAAGACCCTTAATTCATTTAGCTATATAGATTTTAAAAATTTTTATCTTGTATCTATATTTTAAAAGACTTACATTTTTTATATATTAGTATAATAAAAATATTTTCGTGTTTTACAATTTTAATTTAAATAAAGGACTATATATATATTAAAATATTAATCAATATTCATAACAACATTTCATGAAAATAAAACAGATAATACAATAGTTACAATATTGCACTTTTCTCTCTCCATTTCCCAGTAACTCAATAGCTAATTTTATCTTAATATAAATTTATATATTTTACCTATAAATAATTTTGTGCTTTTACCATTTTTATATTACAATAATATACATTTTCGAATTACCAACGAAATAAATATATAAAGATAATGAACATATTTTTATTAAGACATCTAATATTTAATTATTTTTATAATCAATAGGTACTAATAACTAAATTTGTAATTTTAAAACTTTATCCAGATTATATAAATAATATATAATAAATATATATATAATAAATAAATAATAACATGAAACAATTTCTACTTTTTCTGTTATTGTACGTGTTGTTTTAAAATGTTTTTAATGAATTTTATGAACAAAACTAAAAAGTAATTGATAAATATGCAAAAATATTTTTAAATATACAAATTTTAAATATAATTTTAATGAATTATTGTTTTCATATCATACCACACAGACTCTGTAGAAGACAGAATGTGAGATACAGAATTTTCCATCCCGCGCTTTTATATAATATACAATTTAGATAATATACAATATATTATTCAATATAAATAAATTATAATTGTAACGTTGGCGATGTGTATACTTTAAAGTTAATTTAATACACAAACCTTGCATTCATGCACATTCGATGTATTATTTGTGTACAATTTATTTTATGTTTTTTATTATTTTTATTTCTGTAATATCACACAGTGTAAATTTTCCAAATATAAATAAAATCGTTATTAATGACATTTGGCCGAAAGAAATATTCACGTTAAAAATAACAATAGGTTCTGGAAAATTCGAAATATGATATTTTTAAAGAGAATATTAATTGCTTACAGAAAAGTGTAATCATACAAACTGTCGACCAACCTGAACGGGAGGGCAGCGAACCAATGACTGCCTGTGACACTACATGCATCCTGGACACCAATGGATCATCGCCATCGCCAATATCGCAGCGGTCGGCACAGTTACAACCTTATCAGGCTCGAGAGACATGCGTGAATAAACATGCAAAACATTATTTAGATCACCCCGTGATGCAAAAAGCTATTTCTACGTTGTACTGAAGCTAAACTAATTTATTTTAACACGACATATTATAATATTTTGTTCTTACGATATGTTCTCAATGGTAACCTTAGAAGAATAAAATGCACTCATTCAATAACCATTGGATTTATATGTACACAAATAGTTATTTAAGCGTGTATATATTTTATATGATGTTTATATATCTATCATTGTTCCTCACTGTATCGTCAAGTGCCGAAAACCAAGGCTGATAATTTACGAGTTAAAAGTTCACTATAATCAAGTTACTTAACGCGTTACTTTTTTCAAATTAACTTTTAACTTAGTAAGTCACTTTTTTGAAAACTCGATATGTTTACTTCAAGTTAACTTTATACAAAATTATCTAAATTAAGTAAAATTTCGTTCGAAAAACAATGTACATTTTCTGGAGGTTTTTACTTTTTAACATAATATAGGAAATTTTAATGATTCTACTATTAAGATATATAATAATTATATATGTTTATACAATAATATGTTTTATCTATATAATATAATAATTATTGTTTATACTTTAAATACGAGTAAATATTATAAGAAAACTATAGTAGGTAGTTATTACTGTGATCGGTGACTCTCATTTCATTATCTTCGTATTCTTTTTACAATATTTAGATGTTATATAATATTGTTGTTTTTGAAAATTTACAATCATGATAAGCCAATGTTAAAACGGGTACACGAGGACATGAGGTAAATTGAAGTAATTGCTCGTTTTATTGACTCGTGCGTTACAGGCCAGTTTAGTTTTCGCGCCGAAACTGTCAATATTTTTGTATTGATCTATATGTTATTAAATATGTATGTCTAATAATACAGGTATTTTAGTAGAGCTGATTTTCATTTAATTTTATTAATGTAAGTTACAAATTTATACTTTTAACTATGTTAAGTTACTTTTTTTCAAAATTAACTTTTATCATAGATAAAGTAGTAAAAAAAGATATTAGTTACTTTTAACTTAACTTAATTTTTTAAACTAACTTAACAAATTAAATAAGTTCCTTAGTTTGCTCAGCCTTGCCTAAAATAATAAATACAATAAGTACAATATATTTAAAATGAATAAAAAATGAGTGCATTTTTTTAACAGTTCATACGAAAAGTAACGATTTAAAGAATAATAATTTATTTTTGACACATATATATTACAAAAGTAGGATCGATTGCCATTGACCAACACCATAGGTATTTTTAAAACTATTTATCGATATTTATATAAAATATTTAATGCTGAATTGAACAAAAACTTTTAATTATCACACCATACATTCATCTGTTCGTCTATAATTGTTGTTTTATACACTGTTGTGTAGTAATATGTAATATTCTATTAAAAAAAAAATTATTTAATGAATAAGTTTATATATATATTAAATAGTTTGTTTGCATTAAAATCCGTATGATTCAACCAATTGACACCAAATTATTTATGCACGTTTTTTGTTCTCCGGGAAAAGTTTAGTAATATTTAAAAATAATAACTTGTCATAATGAACGGAAAAAATCAGTAAAAAAATATTTACACGCAGAAAAATAAGTAAAATTGTGGTTGACATTCCTATTACTATAGATAACAATTAATTGAAAAAAAAAAGTTAAAAGATATGAATAAAAGTGCTATTTGCCATAACGTATATTAAAGTATGAAAATGGATAAAGAAATTAAAATATCGGATGAAGTCGGGTATTCTGGCTAGTATATATATTGCGTATAAACAATTTGAGAACAAACATATAATTATTTAAAGTTGATAAGTTGTATTTTATTTAGTAATTGTTTTTGATATTAATTGAAATCGGAAACGAATACTTTTTAATGTATATTGATTAGCTGTAAAATTTTTAAAAATCCATATTTCATTAAAATGTTATCAGAGGATAGCGTATGGTGTTGTATATTTCCGTCGTACTGTAAACAATCACGTAATTTTGGGTTAGAAAATATTTTAAAAGTCTCAAAATCTAATATAGTGCCATTGATAATGAGTTTTGTAACGATTGTAGCATTTACACTGATATATTTCATCAATCGACGTTTTCGAAATCATTCGAAAGCAACCACTTTAAAGGTACGTACTTAACATATCGAATGATTACAAAATAATCCCAGACCAGACTTAATAGAATCGGTACTCAAACCTGTTTTGAACATTTTTCGAGAAACGGGTTATAAGTTAGAGCCCATATTTCGAATTTTATTAAAGTTAAATTTGAATGGTTTAGTTGTTTAGAGATTATTGGTTCTATAGGTTTGAATTATAGGTCTGAAATGACCTAAGGAAAATATAAAAGTTTTTTGTACAAATTAATATAAAATAAATAAAAAATATTTTAATAAAATAATTTAATATAAAATTAATGTACACATTATATAAATAATTTGTACAAATTAATTGGCGTTTGGACTTTGGAATCAATATAATTCCTAGATTTCCAGCCGACAAGTTTTTTAATTTATATTATAACTTTCATGGATATAATATTGATACAATATATTAGTATGTAAATATTTCTGTTGTACTGTAAAGAATCACGTCATTTCGGGTTACAATATAATTATAAAATATTATTTTAATCACTCCGCCATAATTGTACCATTCTTTTTTTCCGCCGATTCAGTTTTTCATAAAATTCAGGTACCTTTCCTCTAAAAGTAAAAAAAAAGATCAATTCATAGACGTGCGTAGATATTTTTCGCAGTTGGTGCATTTCTATATATATTCAAAATTAGAGGCAAATAAGCAAAAAAAAAAAAAAAAACAGGGCATTTGCGTAAATTTCTTCAAAATCGAGAAATGGAAATTGGTAATCAAAAAAAAGATACTATATCCGGCCCTAGTACTACCTTCTCCCATTACAATTACTAAAATTTGATATAAACTTGAAATCGCACGTACACATCCTACACCACCCACGCGCATGCCCATGGATCAATTCCATTTGCGAATAAACCAAAAAATCCATCTGTGGTTATTTATATAACTTTCAACATTATTATTTAAAAAGATACTATTTGACGTTTTTCTTCATATGAAATTGTGCTTTTTAAAGAGATTCATATTTCTAGGACACTGAATTATTTTAACGTATTTTATATTTCTGTAGAAAATTAATGACATTACTTAAGTTGTAACGTATGCAAATTTCAATGAAGTTTAATATAAATATAAATTTAAAACTTGCTTTTACGACTAACATTTAGTAATTTTTCCGTGTTATCACTTTTTATTGTTGTGTAATCAGGATATTTTTAAAAAAAAAAACCACGTCATATTTACTTTTGTACTTTGAGTTTTATGGCATTAGAATGATCATTAACATTGGCACTAAATAAAAAAAGATAACTTCTTCTAACTTTTTACTCCGGACTTTATTGTAAGTATTTTATATCTGTAACGGTCGATCCTTAAAAAGCCAAAATTGTACCATTTTCAATTGTGTATAAATAATTCAATATTATTTTGAAATAAAAACAAAAACTTCTCTATCAAAATGTAATAATCGTTGTCAGCTTTTTTGATGATATAAAAGATATTTATCTGCAATTACTCTCGATATAGTATAATAATACTCGAAGTACGGACTATTTTTTGGGTTGCGGCGTCCCGTTAATAATAATCAATTTATGCGTATGTATACAGAAAAATTTAAAAGTCAATCAGAAAACCGATGTATTATTGAAAACCGGTGTTAACCAGTTGAAAAAAAGCAAGATAAAGGCATCATATTATGTCAAAGGTCCGGCTAACGCCATAACCGTCAATTGCGATTCGCTGAAAAGCGTGGATTTTGCGGTCCGAGACTTCGTACAGACCGTTGACAATCCAAAGCTGCAGGCTGGTGAACCAATAGCCGTTGACGCCACTGCCAGAACATCGATCCAGAATAAATCGACAGTTCGATCGCCATCGCCACTGCCGATAGCACAGCCACTGGCACGGTTGACGGTCCAGCCTCAATAGACACGTGTGATTGACACCTGCCATGCATTATTTTTACAGCATTCCGTGGTCTCGCGGCAAAAAGCTATTTATACGGGTGTATTGAAGCTAAGCTAAAAATAATAATTCAACACAATATATTGTAATATTTCGTTCTAACAACGTCCTCGGCCGGTAACATTACAAGAATAAAATACACTTATTGAATTGCTATTCTACAAGCGTGTATGTATATTTATACATTTATCATTATAATTTCATTTATTTATACATTCATCACTGTATCGTATTATGTCGTGCAATAAAGTGATTAAATAAAAATTTGTGGGGTTTTCCAACTGTAAAAACATTTTAAAACTTTTATAACTACAGATGATTTTCAGGAATATTTCATTTTTTTATATAATTTTTATAATTTTTTATTAATTATTTTTACAATATATCGATTCCACAAAAATTGCATAGATCCACATTAACCCCACACGCACACTATCAATCACGTGATTGAATGACACAAAGGGTTTCACGAGGAAAATAATTTGCGTCTATAGACTTGCTGGAATAAATCCGAGAATGAATCCATTCAAAAATGTACTCCGTTTTCACCACTCTTGTGCGCGGTTAAACGTTTTACTAATTTTTGACGATGCAACCAATCGTCAAAAATGTTCAATCAAATTTTTTAAAAATTATTTAAAGCTATTATAACTATATTATAACTAAATATATCATAATAATAATACAAATTATTAATATGGCTGGTGTTCGTTGTTGGGCAAAATAATGTTTAATAAAGTTTAATAAAATTTAAATAGCTCGAATATGACGTTAGTTATTTTTATTTATTTTATTTAAAAAAAAATAATTACCAAAACTACATATATTAAAAATAAAATACTAAATATTTAACAACAATATATTAACTATAAATATTTTTGTTACATTTGAGATATGACGGTAAAAGAACACAAAGACTTAATGAAAAAATAATTATAATAATATATTAGTTAAATAATTAAATAATAATAAAATAAATTTTGAAAATAATTTAAAAATAGTTATGTTATATGATATTTATTAATGTCTAATAATAACATGATTTCTAAATTTTTTTTTATTTTTTTTTAATTTAATTTAATTTTTTTTAAAATTAACGATTTTTTTTGAAATAATTAAAAAAATTTCAGTTTATTAATAATTCAAAAAATATGTAAACATGCACTATATATAAAATCTGCTACATAGTTTTGTTCTTTATAAATTAGTATTTATTTAATCTTTCTAAGATATTCTTAAGTTGAAATAAAAATGAGAAATTCAGTAAATTTTGACATTCAAATTGTATAAATACTCAAAAAATAATAATAGTATGTGTTATGGGAATCAAAATATTTCACGTTTGAGAATTAAAAAGTTCTATATCTGAATTTCTTTTTTATGCGGTTATGATTCGTGGCCAAAATGTTATTAATATAGGTACATAATATTAAATATTCTAATATATTCTATATTTAATATCAATCTATATCTATACTATAGTTTTTGATGTACTTAAATTCTAGGTTTAGTATTATTTGAATATTTCATTCTAACCTAACATAGGTTATTAATTGCTTATGATCTATACAATAAAATTAAAGACAGTAATTTTTTCGTATTTATATTTTTATAGTAGATTCCCGCAGTATGTTTAACTCAAGAAAATAAGCAAATAAAAAGTTTTCATAAAATATTTATTTTTTACTCTGGTAAGAGCCAATACGAGACAAAAAATAAAATGGTTTAAAAAGTAAATTTTTATAAGACGGCGCATCGTAAAGGCAATATTAGTACATTGCTGCGTCAGAGGACATAGATTGCATACCTAAAATATTTATATTTTTAATAACTCTTTAAGTTTGTATAGGTATAAAATGGATATATTATAGTAATATGATTTTTTAAACAGTACAATTTGAATTATTATAAAATACCTAATATATATTGTGAACATTTTAATGTTTGATAAATTACATTAGTTATGTTAATATTTGATTATTAAATTTAATTAAATCTTCAATTATATTGAAATAAATCAAATTATGGACAATCATAAAGAAAATTAGTGCATACATTTTTGGATCGTATTTATAACGATATAGTACATATTAAAATTCAGTAATACAAAAAACCAATATATCCGGTCAACTACGATAAACTTCTTTGTTATTTTCCCATTTTTAAAAAATTTTCATTATGACTAGTAGTTTTCATAAACGCTTTAGGAAAATATTGGGAAAATCTAAAAATTACCCATTTAAATTAAATACTAAATAAAATGAATTTATGCTGGGTAGAAGCAGATTATTTACAAATAGTCGATTATAAACAATTTAATTTAATTCAGAAAAAGGAGTGTTATTGTGTATGTTTTAATTTATTAATAGTGTTTACATAATTACTCGTACAACTTCTTATTAGCTTTTTACATATGCTTGATCCTCGTGAAATTTTATTTTCAATTTTAAATGAATTAAAATTATTTTTTAATGTAGTTTGTTCTATAGTTTTTTTAAAATTAATAATTTAAATTATTGAACCAAATAATGAAAACATAGAAAAAATGAATTAAAAGTAGTTTTAAAAATTTAGATTGTACTATTTAATGGAAGTATGTTTATATACATATATGATTCGCTCATTGCTCTAAATTTATTGAGGATATAACCGCTTTCAAACACCTTAGCATAAAACTCCTATTTCATTCCGTTACCCAAAAAATGTTTATATGTTTTAAGATTAATAAAAAAAATGAATATATCAAATATTATTAATTGCTGCAAATTAATTACTATAACTTTTACAATCAAAGTATTATATCGTCTAATTTATGTAAAATATAAATATGTACAATGTCCTAAGCCCGAAATTGATGAAGTTATAGACGCGTCAAAAATTTGGGGATTATTGTTCCAACTCATTTTCGGAGATTATTGTCCCGAAGATTATTCCATCACTCGGGTTCGGGAAGACCATTTTCCAACGGCACAAACACTGTCAAACCTTAATGTATTTTCTCGATATCTACGTGGAATATATCCAAAACGGCGAATTAGTTGTGTCCACTGTCGTCGTACTTGAGATAACCGGCCCGGTACAGCTGCATCCGAAATCGGACCCGAAAAATTCTAGAACAGAACTGCAACATACAACAAAAGCAGACTTTCAGTTTCAAATTTAATATTTCACTTTTAATTTATACTTACGTTCAATTTATTTGATAATTTATATGACAGAACCATTTGTGCATTTGTACCATATACCTATCTAACGTGATTTATTACCATCTATGGAGCTTCCGATATGGAGATATATATTTATAGACTTATGTTGCTACAAAAATTAGATAAACGCAATGATAAACTCACTTGTATACCAACAGTGATCGGTATTGTAGTGATTTTTTTTCCTATGTATTTTATGCTATAAATTATATCTATTATTTATGTTTTTAGAATTTTTTTAAAATTTTTTGTAACTTTTCAAAATGTCAGGCATTGGAACAACTCGTCAATCACAAGACGTATTTGTCTTGTACAAATGCATGCGTTACTACACCGTATATTACAGTATTACACAGATATAGTATATTTTATATGGCCACGATTTTTTGAAATACAAAACGATAAATTATATAATAAAAAAAAATATTAAAATTTAAAAAGTATAGTGTATAAAAGTATTATGCAAAATTTGCGAAATGTGAAATTATTAGTATTGTACGGGTATTATTTAAAAACGTATATGCGACGGCAAAAACAGCCACGGCGAATTGTCCGTGTTCGACAGCTAGTTATTAACATAATATAATGTCATTTAATGCCTACTTCATACTAATGTATTGAAATAATATTTTTATTAATTTTTTTATTTTCATCATTTTTAAAACTTTTATACCATTTTTAGACATAAATTAATAGCATAACATTTACGTGTATTATATACGGGAACCGTCACGAGAATATATTAGATGACGCCACTCGTAGACAAGTTTAGTTTGGACCACTCTTCTTTATATCATGTTCTACTATTTTTTAAAAATAAAATGACAATGAATTTTTTTTCCTTTCATGGAACTTTATTCTTACTCAGAGTGATTCCGATTACATTTACTCACAATATTTTTTCTTGGACATTCAACACCACTCAACTGCTTGGATACGATTAATACAAACTTCGCAAGTATATGTAGGTTTTCCCCAGTTTTGTATTTTGTATTAAAAATTATATAATTAAATGTTTATAAATATTATCATATAAATATAACATTAATAATTTATGTAACATAAATATTATTTTCAAGATTACTAATCATGAGAAATCCTTTTCATAAAATTATTTGTACACTTAATAGTAAATTCTATATTTTTTTCACAATTTAAAAATGTTTAACTCATGGAAAACTATGATTTAAATTATAAATTCTTAAAGAATATATTATTATTAGAATTTTTACGTTATGATTTTTACATCCAATACATATTTTCCGAGTTATAATCATTCAAATTTATGGGTAGTTGGGTGGACAAGTACAGTAATAGATATCCCGTGGCGCAATGGGTAACAACACACTTTTACAATATACTCACCACCTATTAAATATACCCAAACAATTTTTGTAATCAATTTTTCAACTTAAATTGTATTCCGACTAGTTTATCTTATAATTGTCTACCACTCCCACACCCATTATTACCTATAGGGCTGTCGACTGACACCTCTATATGTGCGCCGCTGATAGTACGTAATAGTTATGACGTAAAACAACGTGCTATAGTAGGTATCTACTTCTCCACTCCGTTGCTTATAAAATGTTTATGTTATTATGCTTATTACTCGAGAAATATTTATCGGATTTAAATTTCGATTAAATCGAATCGTTGTAATTTTTAAAAAAATATATTTTTTAATAATTTATGATTTAAATCATAGGTTTACATTTCAAAATTGAAAGCGATATAATTTTAACAAATAAGGGAAAGAGTTGAACATTTTTAAATTATGAAAATATAGAATTAAGTGTAGGTACTTGTGTACAAATAACTTTCTGAAAACAATTTCACAAAAATTATTTATATTTCCCTAGGTAAAGGCTAGCTCATAATGAAAAAATCACTCTGTGTATATACACTTGTGTATATATATATATTTCCGAATACATAAATAAATAAATGTTTATACAATATTAATAAAATCATTATCCACAGCTCAACCAATAGTGAATACAAAAAGCCAAAAAGGTAAATTTTTTAAAAAAATATCATGGCTAATGTCTATAACTATACTTTTTTTCATATTCTGATATAAGAATATGAAATCTATATAATATAATATATTAAGTATCTACATTTTAGTAATGCATATTCAGTAAACTATACGCAGACATAAGAAAGAAGAATAGAAAGAAAATAAAGTTGATATGCATAGTCAATTTACACTAATTTTGTCTTAGCAATACATACATTTTCGTGAAAGGTATTAATATCAGATAAATATATTATATTCTCATAGGTTTTCTTATTTTCGGATTTAACGTTATTAATTTGGTTATATTACTAAATCCATTGCCCATATAAATTATATATTATATTTTCATTAATATTTCCTTATTTTTTCTTGATTTAATTTTTGGTACAACTTCATTTTATTTAATTTATTTATATATAATGTCTACGAGTTATAAGGTGGTAAAAATATACGAAAATAAAATAAAATTATTGAAAGAACCATTTTATAGAATTATTTTGATGATTTGAAGTTATACGTCAAATAAATCGAAAGTTGAACAGAAACAAAAAGTTGGCTATTGGAACGTATATTTTTTTACTATAATAATATTATGCAGTGGTGGTGTTTGGGATTGTTGGATGAGGTCTACCTGTTTTTCTATTTCCTCTTTGTAATTTTATTTTTAAACGTATAAACAACTGTCGGTTGATTCATTACTAGTACAGTTATTATGAATATGTATATATATATATATTTATTACATAATTATAAATATATCACAATTTTGATTACTGTTTGTAAGTACAAATCATAACAAATAACAGCCGTTGTTTTTTATTTTATTTTATTTATGCACGTGACTTTTACTAACTTAAAACAATTGTGATAAAAATTCAGATAGAATTCTATTACGTAGGTATAAGTACATAAATATTTCAAACTTTTTGGCATTTTCCTATATATTTAGTTTTTATATTTATATTTAGTTTTATATTTATAATTATTCAATATTGAATATATTAAAACCTAAACTAAAGTTATTGTTTCTATTCATTGTTTTTCACTTTATTTTATTTTTAATTTTAAGTAACACTATAAAGTATAATACCTATTATTTACCAAATACTACCTATATAAAATTTAGATATCGTAGAGAAAAATAGGTATATTTATAACTATTTATATTATATTATATTATATATACAACTACTTTGGGTTTCTACACTAATATATCTTATAGGATTAGAAAATTTTTATTTATATCATGTATGTATTTAGATTTTTTTTCTTGATAACCATGTCAACCATAATATCAAATATTTTTATAAATTAATTTTATAGAAAATACTTTGGTATTTCTCAGGGTGATTATTATTCGATTATAGGTCAAAATATCTTGGGTAAAATTAATTTTTACAAAAATGTCTCTTATTTCAAATATTTTTCCTATGAATTATATACACATATTTAAAGTATAATAATAATAAACGTTATGACAGAAATCTATGTATGATTATGAACTATATATAAATATTATATTTCGTATTATTGAAATATTATTTAATATTTTTGCTTATTATGATTTGTATTTCACTTATACTGTAATTACTAATTATTTAAACTTAATGATCGAACATTATAATTATTATTATTAATACCATATATTTTCTATGTTGATAAAAATTCGATAAAATATATTGGTATTTTATATAAATATACACTGGTATTTTCGTAGATACTATATAAACAATAAATAAAAAAAATAGATTACTGATTAGTGATAACACATATAATAATATATCTTTAAATTTAGGCCTGAAATTGGGCGAACTAACAGATCATAAAAATAAAATTTAATGAATGTTTATGCAACCAAAATCTGTTAACAGAAATTTGAAACCACCAAAAATCTTTTACATTTTTAAAGATATTTTTTGCAACCTAGCATTAGAGTACAATTTTAAACGAAATGTCAAAGATTAGAATATTATTAAACGTCTATATATAGGCACCTAACAGTATTTTTATACAGCGTATAATATTCACCACTATACTCGTAAATTTAAAAAAAAAGTTTAATTTAATATTGCAAGACGTTACAAAATCTACACGTGTAATGAATATTTTGATTATAATAAATCTGCATTTTAAAAATGAAAAAAACAATATATGTTTGTTTATATATTACATATTACAAATTATAAATAATTTTAAATATAAATCGATTATTGATTAACATAAATCCATTTATTGATACTTGAAATCAATTTGGGATTATGCCTGGATGACATGAATGGAGCCAATATTTTGTGTAATAAATTATAGAGCTATATTATAAAACTTATAAGTTCAATTATTTTCAAAAAAAAAAATAGTAAAAATTATTAAATTCTTATGTGTATCTACTTTTTATATATAAAAAAAACAAATATAAATGTTGAGTATCGATTTATATAATTTTGCTTAGTCAATATTGACATTATTTTAACATAATTTTTAAATTATGAGCATAATATGGAATGTATTGATTATTTTCATTTGATATTTGTTCCTAATTTCTATGATCCTATAACTTGCAACTATAAACGAAAATGTATTTGAATGTAAAATTAAGGTGATAAGGTTAATTTTGGGTTTTATGGCTGAAATGTGTATGCAAGGTAATGTGCGTTACACTAATTATTTATTTATTTTTAATCATATATCCGTAAATGATACGATATATATATATATATAATATATAATATATATAATATAATAATATATATAATATAATATATCTGTAGTCTTATTTTTTTTTTTTTTTTGTAGCTATTTAAATTTTGTTCATAAAATGCTAGATATTGAAATATTTAAATTCAAATAATTAGTAAAATGTGATTTTAAGATCTGAAACATATTTATATAACGTTACTCATACATTACTATAATTACATTTAAAAAAATCAATGGTCTATACAATATATTATCGTTTCTTTAGTAATTATTATTTATGTCCAAGAGCTTTTTTAATGTAGTTACCTATCTACCTATATAGTATATCAGTCTGTAGTTGAATACCTATTAATAAATTTGCATCTGATGATTCATAATTATTTTTAAAAGTTAAACTACAGTATTATTTTTATTCAAATAAAGAAAAAATATGGAATCTTTAGGTTTTGTATGCGAATATTAGAATAGTGAAAAGTCTTGGCAAAAAGTTACCGATTTGAAGGAGGATGCGAATGAAAGTGTGGTAATGATAAGAATCAAAGTAAAGCTTTATAAGGGTTTTATATAATATTATAGAATTATTATAACAACAGTTCAAGAAAAAATTATTATTATTAATCAACGGCCAATTGAGCAGTATTTTACAAAAATAAAAATATATGCAAAAACAAAAGTAACAGTAATTAGAATGACAAAAGAATAACCAATATTTTTAAAATATACAACTATTAGCAAGGCGAAGCAATTTATACATGAATGGTTATTACCATATAATGTGGAGTAGATATAATATGAAAAAGAGAATGGTTTCTAGTATGATGAGTAGGAATTACAGAGATTTAGCACATCAAGTGTGCCAGATTAGAAATACTAATTGACTCGTAAAATAAATCAACTTAATTTAAGTTAATATGTAAATTTTTTTTTCTTTTTTACTTAACTCAGTTTAAATAAATCATTAACTTGCCCAACATTGCAAATTGATATTGTTGCTATTTTTTTTTTTTTTTTATAAAGGATTAGATTATAATATATTATTATATATAACTGCGTAATAAATTATCATAAAACATTTCATTATAACTTATAAGTTTCTCATCAGCCATAAAGTAAGTTTGAATATTAGTCACAGTAATTATTTTGAGTTCGTAAATAATAGCACTAGTAAATACCATAGTAAAATGCGTGTGAAGTTGGATGTACTGTGCTAAAAGCTGACATAGTACTGATCAGGGAAATATAGAATGTGTAAATTTAGTTGCCTATACGGCAATCCTTTTTCACCATCATATAATACAGTTATACAATTAGTGTATAGGTACAATTAGTACACAGTTATATAATTCAGAACATAATTATAAAACTGGACAGCAATATAATAATATAAGTATACCACTAATGTATAGAAATGACACATATCATATATCCTCTTAGTTGATTTGATTAGATATTTTCAAAAAATAATGAAATAGGTAGATAGGTAGCAGCATATTAATTTCTTAAGTACACATTGTATGCTACGTATACGTAAATAATAATACAACGGTGTATTTATACGATAATATTAATAATACTGAGGCTATACCATAGACTATAGAGTAAAAATATACTTATAGGTTATTCGTACTAGAAACCCATATAATATTATATACTATAAATACCATAAATAAACCAATACTATAAATAATTATAACAATTTATATTGAAAAATTATTTAAAAAAATATTTGTAAGTTGTAAACCTAACTGTACATTATTGTTTTAAATAAGATATATATAAATACTAAAATATACAAAATCATGTTACAATGAAATTTGACATTTTGGTAAAATTTACAGTTCTACAATTACAATCAAATTTAAGAATAAAAGTATTATTCTCTCATAGAGTTAGAAATATCATTCAAAAAATATTTTTGTACTGACATTTTTTTATATATATTACATTAAGATTAATATGTTTAGTAGATTACATTTTATAATTAATAGTATTTTTTTATATTAGTCTTTTTTTTTTTTTTTTTAGTTCACGTGTTTAGTTTAATTATTATATAAAACATTTAAATTGTATTTGTTATTTGGAAAATATATTTGTGCAAGTTGTGTAAGACATATTTGCTGTTCAATAAACTATTAAACTAAATAAAATTGGATTTTAATTTTTAGACTGAACATTACTCACAACTAAACTAACCATTGGTGCATCTATGGGCCGTGCACTATCATGCACAGGCACGGCCCACAAAATCAGCTGTAAATTGAAATTTTACCTGAATTTCCATTTTCTGTGCTATATTATAGATATATTCATGGCAACATGAATTTTATGTTAGAAAAGTTTATTTTGTCATGGATTTATTGTTTTATTTTATATCTGTGGCTAATATACTATTATACAAAATATATATTTTTCTCTAAATATATCAAAGTTTACTAGTTCAGTTAAAAAGTTAACAATAACTAAACTTTTCAGCTTATTAACTAATTTAATTTATGCCTATATTTTAATATTATCTTCTTCTTCTCCTTTGTTTTCTCTCCCAACTATTTGGGGACGGCCACCCTGGTCCTACACTTCCACTTAACTCTATCTACCGCATCTTCTTCATTTATCCCCTCCCTCTCTTCATATAACTCGCCATCACATCCTACGCCTCTTTTTCGGTTTTTCTTGACCCATCTTTTCATCAAAATACATTTCTCTTACTAATCTTACTGCCTCAGTCGTCTCTTCCCTTCTTTATATATGGCCGAGCCATC
Organism: Pemphigus obesinymphae; assembly: GCA_025469235.1. Classification (NCBI taxonomy): domain Eukaryota; kingdom Metazoa; phylum Arthropoda; class Insecta; order Hemiptera; family Aphididae; genus Pemphigus; species Pemphigus obesinymphae. The sequence goes on along the minus strand of JAIPRL010002203.1, from coordinate 30,415 downwards.
TTAATCTTTTCTCCATCATTTTGTCTACTATCGAAGCTGCTCCTATATAACTCTTATATACTTATTTCTTATTTAATCCTATCTTGTAACTCCACTTTTCCAGATTCTCATCTCTGCTACACTCATTCTCTGTTCTATCTTCATCTAATCACACTTAATCCTGTGTTTCATATCATCTTCGAAACCCCCATCTTTCTGTATAACGGACTCTAAATCTAAATCGAACTTCTCAACATCTCCCACTACATCACCACTCAACTTTATTTTTAGTTTTTCCCTATGCCTCCTATATTTCCTTTCACCCAAAATCATATACTTTATATTCTAATATATAAATTATATAATAGAGTGGTGTTAATAACTCAATTTTAAAATTATTTTTTGTTTGTTTTAAGTGTACATGTGTTTTCTTTTTTTTTTTAAATTCCAAATTGATATTTTAACACGTAATGTAATATATTATACTTTTTATAGTTCTAAATATTGTTTAAATAAATTAAATATGTATATTAATATTAAATATTAACCTACTGTTTTAAATTACATATCATTATAAATCATTATTTACAGTTTTTTTTTAAATTTCGAACAGAGTGAAGACTATTGGTTTTACGATGATGATTATTTATTTATTTTATTTTTCTGGAAATCAATTTTTTTGGGTAGAATGATTCGAGTAGGAGTTTTGGATTAAAGAGAAATATTTTTATAAATTGGAAAGTAACATATACAATTATTATGGTTATCTATACTGTTATATTAATAAAATAATATATTATAGTAACGATGTACACATTTTATTGACAGTTATAGTTAAGTATAATACGCCAAGATCTTACTTTCACCCCTCACTACCTTTTATCTTTTATTTATGATATAAAATCTATTCAATTAACTAAAATATTAACACTTTATTTTTTATCATATTTATTTTATATTTATTGTACCTTTTAGATGCATTATATTTTTTTGGACCTCAGCCTGTTTAGAAAATATAAAGAGGCGCTTAGACACAGATAGTTGGTCCATCATTACTTTTTTTTGCCATTAGTATAATAATACACTATTTAGTATAATCGTATTATTGTTATTTTAAATTTGAATGAACAGATAAATCATTACATTCAAAAAGTTTGGTATAATATATATGAAAAAAAAAATAAATTTTAATTAATAAATAAGTTGTTTTATTTGTTTCGTTATTTTCCATTCATTTATAAAATATTTCCATTATAAAATGTAGTTTTCCTTTTTTTCTTATGAAAATTACTGAGAAATTAGAAAAATGACTTAAAAGTAGGTACCATCTAAAACACACTTTCTATCAAAAAAGTTCTGTACTACAAAATTCTCTTTAATTGTTTTTACTCAGAAAATTGAAGTTATAGGTACAAACACAAAAAAAAAACAATACAAAAAATGTTTACTTACTGACACAGGACTTTTTATGTGGAATTTTTTTAAAACTATATATTCAACTGTTTATAATAAACTCTTTAAAAACCCAGTGAACGAATAAAATTCAAATTCTTATTTATTTTACATTCAAAATTTCAATGTCATTTTAAAAATATACAATTTGATAGGTATTATATAATGAATTAAATGTTAGTATTGGTAATAATTAGAGTTTACGATAATATAAACAATTAACAAATATTATTATTGTTTACAAACCAAAGTGTTAATTTTATGTCAACTTCGAACAATTTACTACGAGATATATGAATTTTGTTATAATATGGACAAAACAATATTGTGTGTAAAAATGTATAACCAAAGATTAAAAAAATAATAATAATTATAAACTGAATCTTAAGGAGACACAAGTGGGTTTTCTAAAAATACATTTTATACATCACGAATTGAGTAAGTAGATACATATCAATATATTTTTACCAATACATACATTGAATTAGACAAGATCTTCGCGTTATAAATTATTAAAATCAGTCAATATCTTGTCTTGGCTATTATAAGATATTTATGTTCATTGTAATAATTTACCTAAACGCATTAGTAAAAATGCTAAATAGTAATCACGCGATTAGGTTTATTTTTTCTGATTACATTATATATTGTATATTATTATTTAAGCTTAAAAACTACAAACAATTAAAATAATATAAAAATATCAATCGATTCGAGTAATGGTATTTGCAAGTTTTATCAAAAATAGTGTAAACGGGATAGGTATTATCGTTTTTCTTATAATTTACACCATGAACTGCAAATAGCCGTCGATGTCTTGCAATTGTTTGGACATAAACTTCGCTGCGATCACATGCTTTCCGGTAAACTGCGGAGTGAACTTGAAGGCAATAGAGGTTGTTTTTTTCGCTTTAATTTTTCTGTAGTAGATATATATATATAAAACAAAAACAATAATAATAATTACGTTATTATAATAATAGGACACTGTACAATATTTAAATCTATTTTAAACTCTCAAGACTTCAGTGACGTGATTTATTGAGAGGCTGTTATACTAAATTGAAAATCTACCTAAAGTTTAGATAAAACTGTGGAACTTAGGAAAGTCAGGTTTCTACTCTGAAAAAAATGTTGAATATATCCATTTGTCAACTGGGAATCAATTGATGTGATTAAAAAAAATAATTTAAACTAAAGAACATGTATGTGTATTCAGAAGGGATTTTTAGTGAATACAAAATAACTGAGTATCAAAGTATCTCATTACTATACTTTTGGCATTAAATTACTATAAAATATTAGTACTTACCCGACTTTTATCTTTAGCGTTTTGGGTAACGAAGAGCCGGCGATTACGAACTTTCCATCGTTCAAAGACAATGGTAATGGATTTTTGAATGTCAATGTAGCCCTCACTTCTTTTGACATGGCTGGCTTGTCAAGCATCTGAAATCGTATGCGTTTATATTGATATATAATTTAATTTTTCGTATATGTATATTTTCATTAAAATACAAATATATTGATATATTTTTTTGTATCTTGTATCAACTATCCTGGGTTGAGGTTGACCTTATTTAGATAATTTGTATTCATCATTTTTAAATAAATAAACATCATAATAAATAGTGAAGAATATATTTTAAAGAGTTATCTCGTGAACAAAAATATAATTTTTTTATAATTTTTTCATCGTTCTTAGGTTATAAATGTTTTCTTATTTTATTTTCTATTCACAATACTATCATTATTGTTAAGATAAAGCATTTATAGCATTCTTTATAAATTGAATTAAAGTATGTTTACGTTCTACGAGTATTTATAGCTCTATTTTTTTAACAATTTTAAAAAACTAACTTCAAACAAAATATGAAACAAAAGAATATTTATTATAAAGAATCCAGGATTTTTTTTTTCTAAAACTATTATTCAATATATTTCTAATTTAAAAATTACACGCTTTTCAATCATAGATTAAATAGGTACCTAGTTGTTCAAGTGTATATATAGAAAACATTAAACTCAGTATCATAGTTTAATTACTCAATTTTTTTTTTTTAAGTACCTAATTCAATTATTTTTTTTAACCATTTTTGATCAAACTGCGACTATACAACAAAAAATAGTTCGAAAAATATGGACATTTGTTGTCATTTGTTGGATATTGAACGGCTGCTAAGATTCTTATAATTTATATTAAAAATGTATTTTACATCTCAGTTCATGAATTTTCATATTTTGAAAAATCTAGTTAAAATTACTTATATTTACTTCTTAAAACCTCTTAAAAATCGAGTTTGTAGCATCTTGTATTCAAATTATGTATACGAGAATATTACTATGATAACTTGAATTTGCTATCAATGTCTGTCCAATTGACAATATATGAAAGTTACGTTCGATATTCTGATTACAGTTTTGTCATTTATAATTTTAAAGTAAATTGATCCATTACCAAATATTATAATTTATAAATGATAAAGTTGCCATAAAAATACCCATTGTAATTTTTTTATATTGTTAGTTGGTTAGACAGAAACAGCAATGCGCATGTTTCATCCTCTTAATCTTGTTTTATCGGTTTATTTTATATTACGAAAATATTTATATTTTCAACTTAAATTTTTTTTTTTTTGAATTTACAAACTTATGCAATTATATAATTGATAAGTTATAATACTCACTTCAATCAAAATATCTGGCTTTCTGACGCGGAAGTCATCCTGACCAAAGTACTCGTAATCTGTGTCAACAACGCTCGCCAAACAGGATATAGTGAAAACGTTTTGACTTTTGACATCGTTACAGTAGTCAAAATATGTTAAAGCTGTCTGGACGTATTCCACGTTCGCTCCTGTAAAAATATAAATAATTATTTAAGTGTATAAAAAATATTACATATAATGCAAAATTTATTTTTCTAGATAAAATTATTTTGATCAAGTTCATAAGTAAATTATTAATTAATAAAAATAATAAATTATGATTAACAAAATCATTAATTTTTGAAATTTTAACTAAATAGATAAATAGTTTAAACTTTTTTTAAAAATTAAATAGTGTAGGTATACATTTTTTCGGAGAGAAGGATTAAAGTAAGAGTTTTTAGTTATAGAGCTCTTAGAAAATTGTTACCTATTTTATAGACGTCACTTTTAGATTTTTTCAGTAATTTTATTAAACGCAAAGGAAAACTACTCAAGTGACCGGAAATTGTTATAAATTGTAAAATTTATATGCCAAAAACATAAATGGTAATTTATTAGTCTAATTTATGTATAAAAAAGGTTTACCTGGATCGTGAAGCACGACTTTTTCTTGTTCGATTTTGGTTACCGTGGATCCGTTTTTCCCAGTGTAGTCAATAGTATCAACACGCAAGATTACTTTAACAGTATAATCTTTATGTCCTTTGTTTGTGATTTTTACTGCAACTCTAAATTTTAAAAGGAATGAGAAATTTCATTTTGGATATTCTACAATATATATATATTGTTTAAAATTTATGGGTACCTACATTTAAGTAAAGTAAAAAAAAAACATAGGTAAAATGTAGGTAAATTTAACAATCTCACATCTTTAAGTTTAATATAGTTAATAATAATCCAATAAGGCTTATAGTAAAATAGAAATACGTTTAAATTTAATTATGAACATGAACGTATGAACGGGCGTTCATGAACACTACTTTCCTAACAATATATTTGGTATATACATTAGAATAACTAAAAAAACCATACATTGGAATGTTTATTTTTTTACAATTAACATTTGTTGAAAAATTATCTGGATATCATAATATATCTAATTCGCAAAAATAGTGAAGTGTTTATTTGAAAATAATATAAATTACATGGAAATTTAAATATTGGAAAGTGTTTTTTTTTAAGACTAACCGTATTAAAAATTTCCCCTAAAAAATATGCATAGTATGTAGTAGGATGAGTACGAAATATCTGATCTTATATATATTTAAATGCACAAAACTGATAAAAATCATGTATTAATATCTATATTATATTATGTTAATAGGCAAATGGGTTTCTAGAATTACTTTTAAAAAAATTGCATTATTAATAATTATTCGAAGAAACTTTTATATAATAATAATATGTAATTTATCACCTATAACTAAATAATATACATTCAAATTCCAATAAGATTATTTTCTACCTTATTGTTTTTTTTTGGATATTTACTAATTCCTAGATATTCCTAAAATATTTTTTCACAATTCTGTTTACGATTTTATATTTATTTAATTTATATTTGTGTTCCTATTTCATTTTCACTCAAAAAAATAATTTTTAATAATAAATACCTACAATGAATCAAGTAAAAAATAGTGGTACTTATTCATTGAATATAATATGTATTTCTTTTCCTAATGATTGTTACAATATTCAATGCAGAAAATATTTAAGTGAATTTTTATTTTCCTATATTATAATTTATATTGTACGTACAAACGTACAATACAAATGTATGGATATTCTTCTTTATGACATACATAAAAAAATACACCATAAGCACACTAGTATTCAATCCATTTGTTATTTAATAATAGCTTACTGGGTAACCGGACAATATTGTTATAATAAACTATATTAAGTGAAAATGCTTTTTTTTTTTTGACCGGTAAAATATTTTTAGTAAAGAACATCAATTTTGGTTTTGGGGATTTTCGATTTTGTTTTTGGAAATTAAATTTCAATTAATTTTTCACTTTAAAATAAATGAGGTTTCTCAAAATCACTGATTTACAGTTGATTTAATATTAATAATAAACCATTTAAATTTCAGTAGGTACACTAAAATCGCAGTGAATATTTTCTATTAGTTTTATTTGATATTGTTCATTATTTAACAAATAAATTTAGTCGGTGACATGAATTTATTTTTGGACGTTTTTAATTTGATTTATTTAATTAAACAATTGATTTGCAAATTTGCAAATTAGCGTTAAAATAAAATAATTGGGGATACAAACCTGAAGTTATCTCCCACAACAATGTCGTCAACTAACTCAAAATCAAATTTGATTTCGTTAAAATCTTCGTTTAAATAATAACGGCTAAATATGTTATTATTCTGCTTCAACGCCTTATGCATGGTGATTCTTTCTTCTGACGAACCTGAAAAATAAAAATATCAATAATACCTGTTTTTTTAGTTTAGAGTTTTCAAATTGTCTTTTCTTCATACAATTTTTATAAATCACTTTTTTTAATAATGTATAAAAAACTTATTTTTCGTTTCATTGTTGTTTTTTTTTAAGAATTTACAATGTACGATAAATAAAATGAGAGAGAATTTAGTATAAAAATGTACGGAATATTAAATATAGAATCTAATAGTATCTATGATTAATAATGAGATAAAAATTTTTTTTTAAAACCATTATCTTTCATAAAAAATTATAAAAACCATAAAAAAATTATTAGAAATAATTATAAAAAACCAAAATATTTAATTTTTTTTGATAAAATATATTTTTCCGGTTTTTTTAATAAATTGAATAAATGGATTGAGAACAATAAAATATATTTAATAAAGATGATATAAAATCTATTTTTCTTAAAAAAATTTGTTAATTCACTATTTTATAATCACAGACTGATTTATATAATTAGCTATTTATTATTATCTATTATATAATCTATACAATATCGCGAAAAACAATTTCTGCAGTTTTATAATTAAAAGTTAAATAGATATTAGAATGTTAATTTCGTTATATAGTGTATTACATCCTATGTATAAAGAATATCTCATATTTATTATTTAAATTTGAAATTAATGTATTGTATTAAAGAATCTATTTATAACTTTGTTATTTTATAAACCCCGATATTTTGTTCGTCTGGTACAGATAGTGAAATATGTTCGGCAGTATATGATGAATTAGAAAATTGGGGATTGTTAGAAAAAGTTCAAGGATTTGTGTTTGATACTAAAGCTTCTAGTTCTGATGAATTAAACTTTGCTTGCGTTCTATTAGAGCAAAAATTAGGAAGAAATATTTCATTTTTAGCATACCGACATCATGTTTTCGAAATAATATTATAAGTAGTATTTGTTGGCCCCGATATATCACTTTTTAAAAGATTTCGTAACAATTGGAAAAATATTAATAAAAACGAATATTTAGTATGGACAGATGATCCTATGATTTACTATAAATATATATATAATATGTCTAAAAGTATTTTTGTTTAGCTAATTATGATATAAATCAGACTGCTACAATAAAATGGCTAATATGATAAATATATTGCAAATGGCTTTTTTTTTTAAGTAATTCGATATTATATAATTTTTATAAAATATATTTCATGCTATTTCAAACCATACATCAATATTCTTCAAAATACCAGGTAAAAATTATTTTGTCAAATAAATTAAATATTTCGATATTTTTATTTTCATGGAAAATAATTAACCTAGTAAAAATATTATGTAATTACTTTTGATTACTTTTTATAGGCATTAATATGTTCTATAATTAAGATTCTATATATTTTTATGAAAAGTGCTATAGTTTTTTAAATAAATTTGAAAAACTTTAAAACTGCCCTTTTTTGCCATTTTTAACCCAATTCGGCACCAGAAAGGGTTGAGATACACCTTTCAAATTTCTCCAAAATTACTTTCTCATATAACTAAACAATTCTAGGAGGTACGAAATAAAATATTTTATATGAAAAATATCATATATATATATATAAGGACCACCCTAAATTGTGCATGTTTATATCCCAACAGTGTATAACATAAAAATGTACTATTTAATATGTACACATTTACGACTTAACACTTACTTTAACGTTCGTAGAGAATTTAAAACTGTGGTTTATAAATCATATTAATTTTCAAAAAATAAATCAAGTTTTAAAGCGATACGGCCGAGTATTGTATGTATACAACTTGGTTGAATAGCCGTATTTTAAAATGATAATATGTTCATTTATTTGCTCTTCTCGAATTTAAATTGGTCATATTCGTTGATAATACTATACAATAATACAATAATAATATAAAATACATGACATACTTTCGGAATGTTTGTAGTTGTCTGTGATGTTTTCTTGTTCCCATTTTCCAACCGCTTTGGTACAGATAAGTTTGCCGATTCTAACGTACATAATACAAAAACAAGATACTATTATATTATTAAGATATTATTTGGTATGTGAATATTATACTACAACAGGCCATTGTTTTTTTCATTAAGTATTTTATATCGAAGTGAATAACCTAGTCAAGTGTCAAATATAGCTAGACACCCAATCAAAAAACATATCTGCTGCATTAAGAATAAATTATACAAAAGTAAATAAATATACGTCTACTTATTTTATAACATTATTTTATTGTATAATGTTTAAATTAACTACTTATAATATACTTATACTTATGTATATTTAATATTGTATTATATATGACTATATGAATCCGAGAATTTTAGTCTAACGAAAGCAAATATTCCAAAGCTATTTTGGATAATGAAAGAGCCAAAGAGAGAGACAAACACACAACAAGTGCTTACACTGTTCTAATTAAATTAAATAACGCTCCTTTTGATATTAGTTTTTAAATTTATCGCTACATCAAGTATTTATTATGTTAGTAGTTTATTGTAGCTCTATTATCGAACAAAATGATTTAGTGATCGAATTAAACTAATTGGAAAGATGTATACATCTGTATGATTTTTGTGATGAAAAAGCACAAAAATATTAATGAAAATTGCTCATTTGTACATTGAATAGACTTTTACTTTTATGCGTATTTGTTATTGATAATTTAAATATAGACTTAATACAATGACAGAACAGACTAAAATCAGCATACTTATATGAATCACAAACAAGATAACTAAAAGTATCGGAAGGCATATTTTTACGCCGTTTATAATAATATGTATTGCAAATTTGAAAAGAAATCTGAAACTAATAAATGACAATTTCATTTTTTATTATGTTATTTATCTTCATTTATAAAATATTTCAACTATAAGAAAAATTATTTGAAAATCGAAAGGGAAATTAGTAAAGTACCCTACCAACTAGAATCAATGTGAAAAATAAAGGTATTTACTACAAAATTCTTGCTCAATTCCTTCTACACGCCACACAAAAATTATCTACTGGCATAAAAAGATTTCTATACTATAAAAGAAAATAGAAATACATTCTTCACAAAAAACATAAATAATAAAAATAGTAAATTATTTGAATAAGTCATTATTGAATAAAAATTTTCATTCAAATCAAGTTTTTGAAAATTTGAAAAATTTCCAAAAATCATTAAAAAGTCAAACATAATGATTTTGATCTTCAAAATCCGATTGATTTTAAATTATGCCCAGCCCAGATGTAAGTGAAATATTTTTTTGTGAGATTCAGAACTTTTCACGTTGTACGAAAAAAAAATTGCTTGCATTACATAAAATATCGAGTATCCATTTCCAAATTTTATTCAATAAGGTTATAAACGACTCACGCGTCCGTTTCCTTCCGCAACAGTTTCATTGGTTGATTTACACCGAAGTATCTCCAATACACCTTGTCGGCGTTCACTTCTGAGAATACGAACGCAGTATCATACGGGGCTCGGATTTCACCGTTCTTGACGGAGGATACACTGGCCGGTCCGCATTTAAACTGACCCTCGCTCAATTCTTGAGGGGTGGCGTCGATCACTTGCCAGCTCCGATCCAGTACGTTCATGTCGGGCCTGGCCATCCAAACTTCGTTCCATACGTGATAGTTCCTGCAAAAGGAATATATTCGATAATAACAATATGTAATAATATTATAGTCTTGATCGGCATGAATTTAGAGATTAAACATACAATCATTTAACACGCTGAACTTCACGAGGTTTAAATTTAGGCCTCGTGATCCTATGACCAAACTGCCACTTAATTTTTACCATGAGTTTTGTAAAAAAAAAATATTCAAATAATTTTAAATTTCGTACGTACTATTAATGTGACTCAGATTGGGTAAATAATATTTTTCAATTCATTAAGAATGAGACATCGAAACGTATCTCATGGCCACCCGATGTCTACTAACAAAAAATTATCGTTTTGTCTGTTATCATGAGACCCATATTTAACCCTCAATAATCAATATTACTCTAAATGAGACTTATTATTGAACGTGAAATGAATTATGTACACGAGTAAACAATAGTTAGGTAGTTGTTGATAAAATGACGTCAAATATTTGTTGATAGAAAAATATTCATAAAAAAAAAGTAGATAACTTATTCTGTTCCTAGAAATACCAAAATGAAGAAGCAACACTGTAGTATTCAAATCTAATGAAAAATACCAATAAATGATACCTGTACTGAGAATCACCTTTTAAAAATGAATGTCGTGAGATTCAATTACGGGTCTCATAACATATTTTTATACATTTCGTTGTGACTCCATTTTGGGTCTCATGGCAAAATAAAGTAACTATATCAAAAACTCCTTGGCACATAACGCGTTAAAGAAGAAACAGTGTTCTTGAGAATATCTCATATTTTTTGTATATTAAATTTGCTATAACATTTTTGTCATACGTAATTTTACAAAATGGCTGTGTGAGATGCATACGAAAATAATCTACTATAAAAATTTTATAAAAGGTGTTTAAACTTTAAATGTTTGCATAACACTATAGTTGATATTGTCTACAGTAACTTTGTTTTTCTATATTGCTTATTAAATAGACAAAAATATTAAATATGAGTGGGACCTCTATTTTCTGTGTCAGCTTTTTTAATAGGTTCAAACAGTAATTTAAATTATTATTATACATTTATATTAATAAATATATTTTACAGAAAATGATAAATTTTTTTTTTTTAATATCGTCAACACGGAAAACCTAGATAATAGCTTTGAAAAAAAAAAAAGTAAACTTAACTCTATAACTTCATAAAAACAAACAAACAAACTGAATTAAGTGTTAACTTTACGATATTATACCCACCAAATCGAATCATTTTGCATCTCTTCCATTATTTTTCCATCGTCACCCACCAAGTAATCGATTGTCAAACTGTTTTGTGTGTCGTGAGCCGCACAATAAGCTGTGACCGGTCGGCAAGGTATTCCAATAGCTCTGCATACTGTACGAAAAATTATAACATAAATACTATTATTTTATATATTCATAATATAATAAAATACATCTGTTTTTTTCGACAACTGTTTTCAAAAATTTGTCAAAAAGTAAGTACATTACCAACCTATTGAATAACATAATAAACATAGACAAATTCTTTAAAATTATAATACTATATTAACGATTAAATCATGCAAAATCTAATTATTTTAAAATAAGTTATTAAAACGAATATTATTTTAAAGTTCAAATGTTCAAATACGAGTGTTAACGGTATTAGAAATATAAAAAAATCTTAAATATTGTGCTCTATATATTTGTCATTAAAAACGTATAAACATTTCTCAGGTTCTATCTATGATATAATAAATTACTAAAAATAATAGTTTTCATTCTGGAATTTAGATCCAAATAACATGATAATTAACTCATCTAATTTTAAAAAACAAAATAAATATAAAATAAACTTTTAAATTGTATGAATATTGTATTAATATTTAAAAAAGCAATTTGGAGCAAATTCACTTGGTTTAATTAAGATTTAATAACCTTACAAATAGAGAGATCCAAATAAATTTTCATACTTTCATTCCAACAATTCATGCTCACTATAGATATTTGATCATTTCGATATACAATATTTATAGATAGGTACATAGCATGTAAATTATTATCGGTGACTTATGTTAAGAAATATTATGATACAATTGTTATTACAGTTTAGATAATATTTCAAGTCACCTAATAATAATTTTATTTTTGAATATTACTTTGTGTTATATTAATCACAATTTTTAAAATGTACATAATATAAACAAAATAGCATTAAATGAAATGAAATGTAGTAAAATTCTAATAATCGTGTTAATCGGATTTTGTAATTTAAGATAAACTTCAACCTTAGGTCCCAACCTGTTTTGCACTCAGGTCAAAAATCTAATAATAATATATATTATAATATATCTACCTGTAGTTAAAACGCCAGCGTAGACCCAACATTGTGCATATTTCACAGGTTTTTTTAGGTTCATAAAATGATTCAAAATATCTACGCTTCCTAGCCAATGAATGGGCGCGATGCCACCGGAAAAATCTTCAGTCCAATTGCCTTGGAGGACACCCAAATCATCAGAGGAATTAACCTGAGAAATAACAAAAGTTAATATTCATTATTTTGTAATCATGTTTATTTAGTGACTTCAATGTAGTAAAATGTGGTGGTGTGGGGGGGGGGTGTAGTCCTCATTCGCTAATTCTGGGTTGTAAAAATTAATATTTTCATAGTAAAACTAATTACTTAATGATATGACAAATTGTTCAAAAACTAAATTACCCATTCAGAATAATTATAGCAAATCTGTTAAAAAAATATATATTTCAGATAAATTAAGAAATATCTGATTAATGAACATTTTATAAGTTCAGCACAAAACCTAATGTACAAATGTACCTATAACAAAATAAAACATACTAAAATCGTTCCTTCATTTTCAGTTTTCAAAAGAAAAATAATATGAGAAAACCTACTTTTAGACTGACTCTCATATTTTGTACACTGGTTCTTTACTTACCGCAGCCGATAGATTCCTCGAAACTTTTACCGGATCATTGCAGTGAATGATCGGCAACCGTCTGATTTGCAACAGCAAAAAAAAACTAGACTCCAACATATTTTTCTGAAATTGACCGTATTTCCACATTACTTCTTTCTGTGTGCTGTAAGTTCCGCGCCACATGAGTCCCTCTTGGTTCATCACGTACTCGTCGCGCAGTGAATCGTCTCTTATGTAAACCTCGTCCGCTGAAAAACAACATTTTGTTTATTAACAAGTGATTATAATATGATAATAATATTAATTAATTGTATAGAAGGTGTATAACAGGGTTTCTAAAGAGATATTAAAATGTTTATTGATGGAACATATATTACCAAAGGTGCAAGTGAATATAATTGAGAGCATTTATGAAATAGTAAGTAGAAAAATGAGGAGTTTGTTTATGTGGAAAACGGAGAATTTTAGTGTAAGTTGGCCATTCGTCAAATATTTTTCTGGGACATAACCGGTTTAGGAATTCGATTTCCGATAACCTGAAAAAGTCCTTTGGGACTAAGCATGGTTACTGGGTTTGAGAAATACCATTATAATGTTCCGGAACTTAAAAAATTTGACCAATAATACTTTACAATTGTAATTTTACATTTAAGTAATATCATTTATTTTTATAGAAGATATACAAATTGTTGATGTAGTTGATGTAGATAACTTATTAGTTATTACACTTTATACAAATATTGAAGAACTGGCGAAGTTTTCTAATTTAACTTTATACATATTTTCATTTTAATGTACTACGTATCGAAATATCTAACTTTAGTATTTATCGTCTATTTCTATCTATTCCTTTTTTATTTCATCAGACATTTAATTAGGTATATTAATATTAGGTTTAAATATTTAAATATTCACTTTTTAAGATATGGGTGAAACCCGCAATGATAAATATATCAATATATTGGGCAGTAGATAAGAATATAGAACAGAGGATGAGTGTATCAGAGTACTAAGGTGGATAGGGGAAGTGGCTAGAGTAGATAAAATAAGAAATTAGTATATGCAAGCTAACATGGGAGTGGTTTAAATAGTAGACACATCGCGAGAAAATAGGTTGAGATATTTCGGATATATTTTAAGGAAAAAAGAGGCAGAGGCCGTAAGATTAGTAAAGTTAATTATATTGAAGATAAAAGGGAAATAAAAAGACCTAAAAAGAGACAAAGCCGTCAGAGGATTTAATAGAGAGTGATATGAGATATGACAGTTTAAGTTTAAATAATGCGGGAGATCAAGTAGGGTGGAAGTGTATGGTTGCCGACCATAAATAGCGAGGAGAAAATAGTTGAGAGAATAAAAAGAAAAATATTCTTAAAAATATATATTAAAATAATTTAACATGATAATATAGTAGGTACATATAAGATAAAACGTAGTTACCAAAAAGTTAAATTTTTTTTCAAATTTTAATAAATAAAAATTTAATAAAAAAAACATATCCACTTATTTTATCTAAATTTATAGTTTTATTAGTCAACTGTTGAAAAATATTTTTGGAAATGTACTTGGGGTATAGAGTAATAATATAAAGAGGTGAAATAATGTGTACCAACTAATTTGTATAGATAATTATTGTACCTCAATGGACATAAATCAATGTGAACAATAAAAGATAGAAGTATTTTTTAACATATACTTAAAAGTAATAATATATAATATTAAATAGAATACCTAAAACATAATATCATATTGACAGAATATCTATTGATAATATGAGGTCCTATTTTCTATTTTTCATATTAATGATTTAATAAAGCTAGCTGATAGGCAATGGTCATAGAATACGAAGATTAGTCAATATTTTTTTAAATTTCTAAATGACAAACAATTTTTTTTCTTATATGATATTGGTATTTTTAAATGCTTAATTTATACATTATTATGGTCTATGACCTATCACTATATCCCTAACTCTGTGACTTACTTGGACACCATGGGTTAAACAATATATAAATCGGATTCTGCCCAGCCGAGAACATCGATGCTTCTTGTCCCGATCGTGTGTCGACGTCAAAAATCCATTTTCCCACGATACAGTTATGTGGTGGCGTAATCTATAAATAACTCATCGTTTAAAATATATACATTTAAAAAAAAAAAACAGACAATCAATAGGGGGTGGAAGCACTTCGCCCGTTTGGAAAGATAATTGTGGTGGATATGTTGAATTTGAATTAATGATTATTACTATTGTCATCTCTATAACTAATAAAAAATATTACGTAGATATAGGTACACAGTGCTATAGTAAATATTTGGTGTAAGTTTTAAGTATCTGAGATTAAATTTTCCAATTAATAATTATAAAAATATTATACATCACGTATATAGTCAGTAACCATGACTAGTTTAGTTGTTATTTTCCAATTTTGACAACTTTTTCTTCAATTTTCCTTATAAAATGAAGTTTTTTGTTACACTTTTGAAAACTACTTAGAAAATCAAAAAATAACTTCTATAAAATATCAACTAGAATAAATTTCATAACCTTTATATAAGAAAACCCTTACTTTGCTTCTTCTACCCAAGAATGTGTATACATACATAGATGAAAAATATAAATAAAAATACACATCATTGTAAAATAAATACATTCATTGTTAACCTGACAATCTAAAATTTTATAGATATTTTATATTAATATAATATTTTTAATTTTAGTATGATGAAAATATATGATTTTATTTTAAAAGCATTATTTCATTCAGGGCTTAAAACCGCTTCCAAAAAAAAACGGTAACCGGTAACCGGTATTAAACGATTTTTTAAATACACAAATATCAATAAACAGTACTTCGAATATTTAAAAATAAGTGGTTACCACTTCTCGGTTAAATACTGGTTCCTAATTTTTAGAATAACCGCTTCCTATTTCTCATAATCAGTTACCGGTTTTAAACCATTTCTAACTTTTTAAAACAGTTAATACAATTTAAATAGGCTTTTAATAAACATTTATAATATTTATGACTATTCGTCGTCCAAATTTTTGGCCCTAAGCTTTCCGATCCCGGAATAGTTGTTACATTATTAAATTGAATTATAAAATAATTCCTAAGATAAATTAAGCTTCGTCGCGATCGCAAATAACACAATTATAAAGAATTATAATTATATAACATCATAATTGTAAAATAATGGTCGTAAACAACGAATTTTGTACCTACTATTAAAATATACCTATATAATTAAATGTCATATTAAAATACAATAATAGATATTATAAAATAAAGATTAAATTGTTATAAATAAAAATACTAAGTAAAAATGATGAAGGCCTGATGAATAAAATAAATAATATTTATAATATAATAATATAAAAATAATTATTTATTCTTGCACCATAGAAAAGGGTTAGCGGTTTTTTTTTTTTTTTTGTTACTTTCAACATAGTTTATTGATTTCGTTACAATCACCGGTAATGACATAAAACAATTACTGGTAAATTTAAAACCCCAAAATATAATTTTCGGTTACTGGTTGCCGGTTTTAAGCCTTGATTAAATTAAATAAAATGACAAATAGTAATTTATAACACAAATCTCATATTTTATAAAAAAAAAACTCAAATTTGTTTATTACACCGAAGTTTACTCAAGTTTTGTTATAAAATGGACCACTCAACTTTGCATGTGACCACCAAATCATAAGTTATATATTAATATTTAGTATTTACAATATATACCTATAGGGGTTGGAACATTAGGGTTTTTTAGTTTTGGTTCAGATTATGGTTCTTAATAATAAATGAAAAATACTTCTGGTACAGGTTCTGGATTTTTATTAGAATCTAAACTTCCACTAAATAATAACTAACTAAGGATTAAACTAAAACATTAAATTATAACATTTTATGGTTTAATAATGGTTCGAGATTTTTTAGAATTTAGAAGTTCTTTAAATAATTAAAATTTTAGGTCCAAGTTCTGGTTCCAGTTCTTCAATTTTAATGTATTCGTACAAAATAACCGGATCCAGAACAGGTTCCTTTTAATTTAATTTTAATTCTTAAGTTATATACAGAGTGAGCCATTGTTTTTCAAAACTCTAATATAACTAATGGAGAAAAACATGATTGTGTCATTGCTCATACTACATACCTTTAGAATATTAGTTATTTATAATGAACTTACCCTAACGCTAAGTATGTCAATACCCACATCGTCCGATTTCATCACGTACGCCGACCAGTGACCGTTGCCGTTACTTGGATTCTCCTTTAAGGGTACAGCTGCCATGGTATTATTTCCAAAATTAACATCACCCACATCTAAAATTTATAATAGTTAATTAATTATAAGTATTAAAGGTTATAACCTAAAAGTTATAATAATGATATTCTAATATAATTCGATTAAAAAAAAGAAAAACACAAATAAAACCATATGAAACAATATAAAATGTAATTCATTTAATTATAATTAAAATATATTTATAATAACTTACAGTATTCAATTTTGTAGTTACTAGTATCCACGATAAGCAAGTTAATGAATGAAAATAACTCAAATAAGTTAAATTAAAATTCAAAATCCTTCAGTAAAAAAGTAATAGGTAATTAGTTTATAAAATTATTTAAACTCGTTATATTATTATAACTATGAAGTTTTTGCACAAATCCGTGTAAATTAAATCAATTAAAAACTTATTTCGATTATTATATCTTTGGTTTTATATGATAAATAAGCTCACCGGAATCGTTCGTATTTTAATGAAATAGAACAACTCGATGATAATAACAATTAACTGTAAATAGATGAGTTCATATAATGGAAACTTAAACTATTAAAAAAAAATTTAGAAAGATAATTAACTTGTTGAGATGAAAAGTTAAAAAATAATTACTTTTTTAAATTTACTAGGTAATTAATGCCCGCCTTTGCTAAGTACTAAGACAAATGTCATAACTCATAAATTAATAATTTATTACTTTTTGTAAAAACGATGATGTCTATGATTATAGTCTATAATTAAATATTTTCTTGGATGGAATTCAATAAAAAATAATAAAAATATTTGCAAGGATAACTGATGTATTTTTGAAAATGTTATTATATTGTTTATTAATTTAAAATAAACGTCTAAACTATATTTAAATGCTCAATAAAGAGAAAAGTGGACCATAAATATTATAAATAAAAACAAACTTATTTACGATGATGTTTATTCTAATATGTTCCAAATAAAATCTCAATTAATTTTATTACTTGCATGTTTTTATTTTATGAGAACCAATAATTTAACAATAAAAAAATAATTTATTTTACCAAAATAGGGTTTGATTAAACCAAAGCGTATTTTATTATATATAGGTAATAGATTATTTTTAAATATCATATTTTTCGTACACGCATGAATTTTTTTAACAACTTCACCCAAGTCGACAAAGTATAATTATCCTTATATTATATGGCATAAACATGTAATTATTATAAATATGAAATGCAACAGATACGATCAGAACATAATACATTACACCCACTTCAGTGCTCCTGAGTTAACGCACATGAATTGGCGCCAATGCATGCAACATAAAAAATATAGCATATTCATTTAAGATAACATCTACTAATTTCTATTAATTTACATCTTATATTTTTCAGTGTTCACAAAAAAAAAACAAAGAACGATATTGAAATAATAGTTTTAACCGTTCGAAATCACAAAAAAAAAAAAAAAAACAAGGAAACTTATAAATTACGCTTAAAATCTATTATAAAATTGAATAAAATTTGCTTACAATGAATAAAATTATATAATAACATTTAAGTATTATCAGCCCTAAATTGTACAGAAATATATACCAAAAGAATGTTATATAATTTTAAGAATACACTGCAGGTTGGTACTTACAACTAGCCAGTTGTAATAAAAACATAAAACAAAACGGATAGTTCAAGATTACAGTTTTGAAAGATTTTATATTATGGGTGTAAGTGTTAAAGTCTGCATTTATTTATTTCTATTACAGTTACACTCACATATAACATTTATTATATATATATATATCAAATTATTTGACTATTTTATTTATCTATCAAAATATTTATAAAAAAAATTCCTAAAATTGAAATTTTATACTCTAAAAATGTAAAAAAGATTCTAAAACTAAGAGTTTTAATTTTAAATTATATTATGTATATGTATATATATATCAGAGAAATACAAAAATTGTAAATCAACTCCTCCACAAAAAATAACCAGCATTTAAAGCTGCTATACTGATATTTTATCATAATTGCATAATAATATAATTTAGAATATGAAATAATAGTAATGAATGTTAAATATAATATGCAATATGTTCAAAAGTATTCAAATTTAAAACTATTTAAAGTATAATTAATAAAACAAGTAATCCAAACAGTTGTTACGGTTTTAAAATTGAAAACAATTTTTAATATCTATATTATTCGAAAGGAAATAAAACATGAGCGAAATTATTAGAACAATATTATGACATAAACTAAAAAAAAAAAAAAAAACGATATGAATGTGAGATAATATATTTATGGTTGTTGCTTCAAAGTAAAAGTCAAATTCTTTATTATATAGGATATATTTAAATAATATTAATAAATAAATAAATTCTAATATCTTTAATAATTTGATTATATCTATATCACGAGTTAAAACTTTGAACAGCATCTTAATAACTTACTAGAATGTTGTATAGGTACAATATATAAATAAGTACACTATATAAATTAATAAAACACTCGTCTGAAAAGTGAATGATTTTAGCAGTCCGTTTTTCCTTGTTTTTTAAAACTTTAACGAATTACAAATTTTGACACATTATATACCTACCATAGATATTTTTATTATAAAGAAAAAAAGAGGAAATATACCCATATTTCACAATTTTTTCTAACAAACCCATTTGTTTAATAATATATGTGTCTAGGAATCGAAATTGAAATTGTTATCGATAAACTATAAAAAAAAAGAATTCAATAATTCCACATTGTTTGACCTCAATCAAACAATATTTAATAGTAAGTATCGTAAATAACATTCTTATCCTAATAACGATAATAGATAATATATTATCTTACAACATATTATATGTATAGCACTCATTGGATAATTTATAAATAAATTTAATAATTTCATTTATAAATTACCTGCCAATTTGAACATAAACGACACATTGTCCGTGGATATGTCAAAATCTCGGTCGAATTTCATGTGAAAACAAATAGGAATTCCTCTGCGTACCACCAAAGTGGGAGTTCTATCAGACATGCAGTAATACTTGTCGGTCCGGTGCTTTTGGCCATTTTTTTGGAAGCAGTAGTCGATCCATTCAAGGTGAAGTGGTGGCAGTTCAGTCGCGTTTGACAATCGGCGACCCACTGTAAAATAAAATCCAAATTTTTTTTTATTATAAATAATAAAGTAATACATCGCATTCTATATCAGATATAGATGGAGATACATAACACAATAAGCACTAAAAGCAGTGGCGTATTTATGATTTTGTTAGGTATACATGTATATTTACTGCGCCTAATGAAAAACGTAAGATAATTTTACAAATCAAGTTGATAGTTAAAATAAAAGACCATTCACTCAAATTTACTCCCGAAAATCGAAAACCACAACAGTAAATAAAAATCCATTTTATAAATTACTGTCCCTTTAAAACATATTTCCCCGGGAAAATTACCACTATACCTAAATACGTCACTGACTAAAACACATACATAGTGTTAAAAGTACCCACATAAATCTTAGATATATTTAATACTTATAAGTTATAATCAGAGCTGTTCCGAGGAAAGATTTTTTTTTAAGGGGGGGGAAAGGTGAAAATGTGGAAAAATTAATATAATGCTTCTCCTGCAAAACATAAAATAAGTAAAAAAAAAAAAAAGGTAATTTTCCTATTTTGCCGACTAAAATCCTAATAATTATTTATAGTTTGCCGACTTTAAATTCCGAAAAATGTCTGCAAAATTTCCAAAATTCTTCATTTAAAACGTGAATAAGCAAAAAAAAGGCCTCTCACTTTTTGCGACTGAACTTAATTTTGCCAACTGCTTTCTGACGTTGGGGGTGAGACACCCCCCCCCCCCAAAAAAAAAAATCCTCCCCCTCGGGTGAGCCCTGGTTATAATTAGACTTAGGTAAAATACATTTAAAAGTATTTTGATCATTTGATTTTGCATTATAATAATGGTATTCTCAAATAATTTTAGAAAACTTCTTCTTACCTGTATGTACTAAATTTCAATGATGAAAATATTAAGTAATAATTAAATATTATTATTTTATGGAACATTGACAGTTAACAATGTATGTTTGAGTGATTTTAATTATTATAAAATCTAAACGAACAATTTACATTGATCTGATTGAAACACAGTGAAAATATATCGTTTAAATATACAATTGGAAACTAAAAAGTTTTTTTTTTTAAGGAATAAAATACTTTTAAAAATTATTAAAATATACTGTATTCAATATATATATATATATATATATATATTTACCAATATATTATATACCAATGCCCAATAATTTACAATCCGCGATCGATTATTTCGAATCTTCTTCAAATTACCTATATTTTAATCTTTGTCATTTGACCATGGACTTTAATATTGGATATAATTAAGAACTAAGTTTAGAGTATAGAATATTTTAGAATAGAATGATGTAATTATTACGCAAAAATCATGATTTTGCCAGGATTCTTTATCGGAACCACAACTTAGACTATAAATATATATATTCCTTATGCATTAGTGAATATCATAAATAAAACCCGAAGCCGCTATCTTATTTCAGTTTAATATTACACATGGTTAAATCGAGTCAGTTTGTTTCATTTGGCGTTTTCGACATGTCTGATATTTTAATGAACAACGTGTGTGCATCAAGTTTTATTTGAAACTTAGTAAAAAAATACTACAAAAACATACGAAATGATTAAAATTGCTTTTGGGGAAATCGTTCAAAGACTTCGACTGGTTTAAGCGTTTCAAAGATGGTCGCGAGTAAACTGAAAATGATGCACGTTCTTGAAGAATGTTGACATTCAAAAATGATGCTTTTGTGTCGGAAATTTGAGAAAAAGTGCAAAATTACGGTAGATTAACCATTGGAGAGTTTGCAAATAATTCAGGAATCTCAATTGGGTATTGCCATCAAATTTTGACAGACGTTTACAAATGAGAAGAGTTACTGACAAATTTGTTCCGCGATTGTTGTAGTTGGAACAAAAGAAAAATCATGCAACGATTTATCAAGGTCCTAAAAATCATTCTGCTGATTATAATTTCCTAAAAAAACAACATTACATGTGAAGAGACAAGGGTTTAGGAGTATGACCCGGAAACGAAGGCCCAGTCATCGTTCATTAATTTCGGATATGTCGAAAACGCCAAGGGAAACAAACTGACTCGGTTTAACCGTGTGTATATTGAGCTTAGATAAGATAACGGCTTCGGTTTTTGAATATACGAGTATATATATATTGTTTAAAGCGATATCATGTCTAGATTAACCATAATGACATTTGTGCGGGTACTTTTTGAACACACCTCGTACTTACTAATTTTCCGAAAAAAAATTGATTTGTCATAAATTCCTATCGTTTCTTTTCTCTTATATCACTACATGATGTATAAAACACCACGCAGTGCGTCACGTGCATTGGATAGGTATTTTACGAGAAACGGGATTCAGTTGAGTAGGACGAAATTGCATAAGCTAAAAACTACAATGACAATGATGACCTTACCCAATGTTCAAGCGCCGCCGCACGTGTGGTACAATGATAAACGATCAATGATTAATATTAAATATACGCTAGCGGGCCACACGCGGTCAGTGGGTCGGCGTGGGGGCGTCTCCACACTAGGCGCTATCGTAGGCAGTAATAATAATACAAACATTTGTTTCGCACGTGTCTCAAACGGCGTTTTATTTTATATTATTTTTTTTTTTTACTACTAAAAATCAAAAAAATAATTGTATTAAAAACATTATTTTTTATTCTCTAATATGAATAGCCATTTTATAAATTAATTCTTCAACTGTGTTGATCAAATTCTACATTTCTACCTATCATCATAATTTATAATGTTAATGAGGAAAGAAATAAAAAAGGGGTTTCGAAGGAAAAATGTAAGTAAAAATATGTAGTACGAAAATCGGAATATTTTAGGACTGCTTCATAATCTAATATTTTCATGCGTACCCATTTTTCGGTATAACATTTCATTAGAAGGTACAATTTATCAATTTTTTAAAAATACCTATATTAGGAAAATTATCGAAAAATGATGAAAAATAAAGATTAAAATAATGGTTATTTCCTCATAAATCCGAAAATATTGGTTATAAACACTTAAAAGTTTCATAGAGTATGTATTGTTCTCAAGCTTCAAAAATATATAAAAAAAATTTTGTAATGATTAAAATACATATATATATATATATATACACGAGTATATATTTTGTTATATATTAAAAATGTTTTAAACAAATATTCGAGTTTCCAATTTATTTATTTATCATTTAAAATAATTTTACAAATGTGCATGTAGGTTTTATGGTAATCAAAATTTGATGAACTATATTATTATTACCAGGCCGTGGTTCTTAGATACTTAGAAAAATCATATTAACATACTAAGGAATAATAAAATGAATTATCAATTGAAGTTTAAAAGTATACCAAATTAATGTTTTAATATTATATTTCACAATATAGTATTTATATAGTATTTCTATCAAAAACTGTTAAATTTTCGTCATGTAAACTTATGCCTAAATATTAAATGAAAATATTATTAGTTTTAAAATACATATCTTAAAATAATCTAAAAGTAAAAAAACCATCATTTAGGTGGTACTGTACAGATTTTTTTTATATTACTGTTAAAAAATTAGAAAAAAATTTCATGACTAGAATATTATGCAATATAAAAATATTATTTTGTCATTGATTTCAAAGTTCAAAATTAAAATGAAATATTTTGAATAAGTATTATTTATAATAATAGTGCACGGATCACGGAACCCCCTCCCCCTTAACCAACAGCCTAACAACAGTCCTTTGTCATAGAGATAGTAAAATATATAATAGTTACATAAATCATTGGTTTTCAATTTTTTTTGGACCCCCTCAGAAAAAATTTGAAAATACGCCACTGTATATCATGTACAATATATACCGAAACAAGCTAAATTACGACTGCGATTCGCACTCCTGCGGTCAGGCTCAAAATTACTTTTGTTGTATGTTATAATTTACAAAAAACCATAATGAATATTTCAAAGGAGTCAGTCTTGCTCGCGAGAGGTACTTGCAATAAGTCTTTGAAAAGGCGAGATATAATATTTATACTTTATATTGATATATGTTGCTATTATATTAAAGTGTTTTTGTATCAAAGTTTATTGTTTTGTGTTGCCGTGCGCGTTAATTAGAGAAATTAGATACATAAATTAATAGGTCCTTTTTAAGACAGATTGAATTATACTTTACGTTAAATGAATCATTCTGTATATTATACGAGTACGATTAATCAGGAAAATGAATTTTCACACGGGTAGCTATTTATTACATAACGTAATGGTTGTGGACTATCGTCACAATAATATTATTGTTATAATACCGTGTACTTGTTTTTATTTTGTTATGGGTGTGAACCACATTGAATATTAATGTGACCATTGACCGCGTGTATACCGGTTTGTATACCGAAATAACTGAAACAAGAGGGGCAAAACATTACCATAGTATCTAAATATTGTATGTTGAATTAAGAGGACGTCGTACCTACAAATTTTTAATGAAAAACTTGCTATAGCATTTTTCATTTTTATTAACTTACAAAAAAGTTAGAAACACGAAACAAAAAAATAAATTATATATAATAATATTATCTAGCGATGTAATTAGCATTTTTTTCGATGTATTAATTTTTTTAAGTTTTAGAGTTATTGAAAAATCAAAAAAATGTATTTTTAATAACTCATAAAACTTTTAAAAATGCACATATCATAAATCGGATACGTAGGTTGCTGATAATTTTGTTATTTATAATTTATTTTTTGTTTCATCTTTCTACAATATTCTTAAGTTGTTAACAATTAAAAATGCGTAAACATGGTTTTTATTTTTACAGTATGTCTCAGAATAACTGTTACAACCAGGAACTGAAATTCATGTTTTTTATTTGGGGGAGAACGGGGGTAAAAACGAATACTAAAGTAAAGTTGTAAATAGGTAGTTTATAATTTAACCAAATTTAAATAAATTATTTTATAAGTAATTTAATTTAATATTTTAAAAACCAAAAATAATTATTATGTTATCTGTATATTTAAATACTTCTACTCAACTAATTATATTTAAATAATTTGTAAATCCAAAAAATAATATAGGTATATCAGACTATCAGAGATAGCCAATCTATATGGCTCACTTCATGTAGTAATAGATACATGTATGTAGCTCCTATCAAATTCCTACCTGAAAAACGCAAAATAGTTTTAATAGTATGAAAAATGTCACACGTTTTTTTTTTATTGTTATCTATTGCAGAATCAATCACCAATCTTGTTCATTTGAAACATTTTTCATTCATTCAAACACGTATAATATAATAATATATCAATAATAATAATAATATCAATATAATAAGGATATTTTTTTCTTCTTCTATTTAAATAATAATTATTAGTTAGATACATTATATGGAATACAAGTAAGTACTATTTTCTTATATTTAAATATATTGTGATATTTTGTGAAATCTTACTCGTATATTACAATTAGTAAATGATTCACAGTTTATAGAAATAATTCCAAAACATAAAATATTATGTCCTTAAATTATTTTTTAAAAAAAATGTAAATTGTATGTATATATAATATAAGATACACCTGAGTGTATCAATACTTATATTAAAACTAACTAAAGATTTGTTTACAAACTTTTTACTTGACTGATTGATTGTAAACATTAACTGTAAAAATTAAGTTAAGACAATGTAAAAATATAAACTAGTTAAATTAATTACTTAGTGGCAAAAATAATTGACTACTTTGCATACAAATTAAAAAACAAACCATTTACTTTTTAATCTATAGTTACGTAAATTATTGTGAATTGATATAACTAATCTGACCAAGCTAAACTTAACATAAGTAATTTCAGTGAGTATTTACCAAATAGTATGACTTGAAAAATAAGTCAAACTCATTAAATATATTAAAAATAACTTAAACCTAAACTAATAAATAAAAACTAAATAACCTAAACTCAATAATTAAAATTTTCTTTGAACACTCGAAACCCATATTAACCAAATAAATCATTTCGATGAAAAGTCACGAAAAATGTATACTTAACTGTTTTAAATAGTATATATTTTAATATAGTATATTATTAGTATATTACAACCAATATAGGACTTTAATGATTTGTAAAAATATTTAAAAATGTATGACTTGAGTGTCATGATAATCTATAAAATAGTATAGGTATTTCATTAGTATTTAACAATATATGTATATTTTGAAAGTTCAAATGATAAAATTTCAACCTTTCGTACTCAATATATTACACATAGTATAAAATGTAATTTATTATAAAGTAATTTGAGAATTTTGGACAAATAATAAATAGTTCAATTACTTATGTATGCTCCCTTTAGTAACACATGCATACTTAGCTGCAAAATAAATGTTCTATATTCTAATTTTTTGGAATAATTTTGACTATACCCTGATCCTACACTTAACTTGTACATTTTTTGAAAACGATGTTTTTTTTATCAAATCAAATTATTAATTTAAATTTCAATAATTTTACTTTCATTAGCAATCTTATAAAGTATTTAAATACTTTATAGGTATTTTGATGAAATTCAAAACATATATTTTTTAAAGTACCTACGACTATTTTGATTATACCCACTTAGAAGTATTATCATAAAATGCAAACATTAAATTAAATATTTAAATGTAGTTTCATCAAATATTCTCGATATTTTTGAAATTCTAAAAAAAAAAAGATTTTTAGATTTTTAGATTACTATTTAATATCGAAAAAAAATACCAGTTCAATGAAATAAATACTTGTTACAATACAGCCAACAAATAAAATTTGCATATTTTTAATTTTTTTTAAAAACAATTTTGTCATTTATGTAGGTATAATTAACTATTGGAAGTATAAAATAATTATTGTGATAATAATATATATATATCAAAATTATATAATTTTAGGTTGTTTAAAATAAGTTTATCACTGTTGTACTTGTCCGTCCCTCCTATCAATGAATTTTTATAGATACGAGGAACATTGTTAATCAGATAATCGATTGTCTTTGCATTTTGTTATACATAGTTACTAGAGAGATAAAAAACGGGAAACATATAATACCCTCGAAGTAAATGTTTTTCTCTATTTGTCACTCTTCACCAATTCATTAATATGGTTAACAATATTTAAAATTTGTATTCATTTTATTAATCTTATGTTTCTATACATAAGTATAGTAAACTAAACAAATTGTTTATGTAATTATAGTTTATTATAATATTTATACTATAGTATATATACTCCTGACAACCGCATTTCAAAATTTTGAACCAAAATGCTGTACATTTCATATAACTATAAATTCAGAATTTGTAACTTCATTGGGGCCCAGTAAAATTCAATTTTGATTTCCGGATGCTAGAAGGACGTTTTTCCAGCACCTACAAATTTAAATAATGGCCTTATAGTTTTCAAAATAGTCTAATTTTTTTGGACATCTCAACTTGTTTTTATTGTGCAGATATAATAGTAGACAATTTACTCTCAAATTAATAAAATAATATTAACAAAATATTTATTGGTTAAATAATATTTAGATACGTGTGATGGAAATGTTAAATTTGTTAAATGGTAACAAGTCCAATAATTATTTGTTATTTTCAACAAATTTTTATTTTTTTTTGTGTAATAACTTGTTAAAGTTGTAAACTTAAATAATAATAATAATAATAATAATAATAATAATAATCGTAGTATTCTATGTATGTATGTAATGATATTGAGAATTTTATTCACGCTAAAAATATCAAGACGGCGAGTAGGAGGCAATTTTTTGCGGTATGCGTTATAGACTTTTTAAATATATAAAATTGGCATATTATTAAGTATACTTAGTCTAAAAATAGATGACCATGTGTTCTATGTATTCAGAGTCATTGCACCCAATGCGTTTTCAAAACATTGAATACGAGTAATTTATAAAGATTAAAATTGTAAAGTACCTATTTGAATACTTTTTATGGTATCGAACACTTTTTTAAATAAATGTTTATAAAGTCATCATTTTAAATATATTATTTTTGTGTCAAATATTTATTTCATTAAATACGTATTCAATTAAATTATTTTGTAAATCAAATCTAGTTTTTGATTTTCCAGCGCAAAGATAAAACTATACCATCATATTTTATTAATAAATATATTTTCATTTTTGGATTCTAGTATATTTTTAATATTATGTGAAAATAGTAATTTACTGTATTATATTTGCGTTTCATGCATTAAAAATAATACTTTCAAAATTATTTTATTTTTACATAAAGTAAAGATAATTAAAATTTTAAACGCTCAATGACAAATAATTTACAAAATTAAAACTAAATCTAATTTCAGTTTTTCATTTTATTTTAAAATTTTTGAGTATTTGAAAAATATTCCAAATTATTCAAAAATTATTTGAGTAGTATTTTAAACTTTTTTTTTAAAAATATTTGATATATATCCACAATAGATATAATAATAAAACATAGAACTAGTTTACCTATATTAAATAAACCTATAAATAATATATATAATTATATAAAATATATATAATATATAATAAATAATATCTATATTAAATTTATTTATATTGGACAAATCGTTCGATTTTTTTAACTCAATAAGTTATATTAATATACAAAGGACAGTATGTTAGACTAAAAGCACTATTAAAGAACCAATATGGAGGAACTGCCACTCCTTCAAAATCACAACTAAGTCCTTTAAACATTTTTATTGTAAAAACCTGATAACAGTATTATAAATAAAAATCAAAATAGAAAAAAATCGTATGTGATATTGAAAAATAAATCAAAATCGAATTAAATGTGTAACCTGTAATTAAAATCGAAATCAAACCAAAATATGTTTTTCAGTTTTAATCCCTATTTATTATAAATGTAATAGGTACATCCATCAAGAATATTCTACCAGATAAGTGAAGTACTTTCATCCTCATTGACACCCGATAAGCGAAGTACACCTCTTCAGATTTAACAAATTTGATTTTTTTACCAAAAGAAACTATTTTGATTTTTTAGCAAAAATAACCATTTTGATTTTTTTTAAATACACTCATTTTAAAATAAATGTTCTTTTTATTTATTAATTTAATTTATATGACTATGGAAGTTTTTAAAATGCATTAGTATAAAAAAAGATATAAATTTTCATTGTACATTTGTATATTATGTAGTTTAGGTACTATAGAGAAAATTGGTAACCAAAAATACTAAATAAAAATTCAGATCTTGGAATAAACGAGTTCAATATGGAACTATCAGTTCAAAATATATAAACTGTTGTACGAAACATATGGTTTTTTCTACTTATTTTAAATTTACAATTTATATTTTTTATTTATGAAATTTAATAATCGGCATAAGTACTACAAACATTTTAATTACCTACCAAAATTTTATTTTTGAGCTATTTTCCGTTTTAAAATAATTTAATTTAAATAATTTTTAAACAATTCTAAATACATTTAATAATAATGTAATTAATGATTATTTTATTTTGTTGAAATTCATATTATAAAAAAGAAAGCCGGTCAGTAGGTTGTGGAAGCACTTTGCTTTCGCTCGTCGGGTGTCAGAATTGGTGGATGCACTTCGCTACTGGGCAGGGTACTTTTGGTGGATGTATTGAATTTGAAAGCAATGATAAATCATTGCATTCAATAGCAAAAGCAAAAAAGCTTCGGTGTAGTATACATAACTCATATCATTTTTTTTTCTAGGGATCGATCGAGGCTGTTATTTTTATTTTATTTTTTAATCGTGTTATTCATCATTGAAAATCACAATTTTTGCCCAGGTCTTAAAATCTCATTTTACCAACTATTTGGGCTTAAATACCTCAAAATTGATAATTTTGCAGAAAAAATTAAAATGACTATAAAAAA